>PVJS01047285.1:0-15505 GCA_004027185.1 Glis glis
TTTTATAGTAGAGGCAATACAGGAAATTCGCAATTAGTAGGGTGTGGCACCACGCCCCCCTGTGATCTATCATAGGTAGAGGCGCCTGTCGTCTGTGAGTACAGAAGGAGGTAACTACCTATCACAGCCCTCCTGAGGCTAGGTGGGGCTTTCAGCGGGACCTCCCTCTGAGGAATTCGCCAGCGCCATCTTTGCCATTAATATGCTGAATTACTGCCATATGGGAGAGGCCCGGTACTCTAGAGCAGGCTTCTGCCAGTCCACCAGGCCCTTTCATGGCACTGGGTAGAGACCCCTACATCTCCCCATTTCCTTTTTATTTAAAGCCGGCGGTCATGCCTGTCTTAGGTTGTCCTGCTCAGGATTCAGAATTTACCAGTCATGGAAGAGCCCAGAGCATGCTGGGATCTTCTGTCTTAGGTTCATCTGACCCAGCAGAATCATTACCCGTTATTGGTCATTGACCAGGCTGGGGTTTAATAATTGGGGCTCTCGTATTGATTGGCCAAACTCTGATACCGGACCTCCATTTGATGGATTTAGATGGCATGGGGTGGCTTTTGTAGGAAGGAGGTTAGGGCATTAGAGCTTTAACCCATGAACCTCATCTCCCAAATATTGAACAACTTTATACAAGGCATTTATCCTATATCCCTAACACTAAGGTAACATTCTTAGACAATCAATTAACATAGGTAGCTGTCTGTACTTCTTGAGATAGAGCTACTGCAGCAGTCATGGCAGTGGCTATAAAGGCAATTAAGGCTGCAATGCCTGCAATAATTAATTCAAGCATTTTCTTGATCTCCATTCCTTATAACACTTGTAATCCTTTCTCACTATACCATGGCCTTTTTATTTTGACACAGGGCCTTGCTAAGTTGCTGAGGACCTCGCTGGTCTCAAACCTGCAATCCTCCTATCACAGCCTCCCAAGTACTGAGATGACAGGCATGCAACCACCATGCCCAGCTCTCTTCATCTTATGTGACTGATAAAATTTTACTAATACTTCAAGAGCCCATTCAAATATAATTTGACTAAAGTCTTCGCTGGTCTTTACAACTTGTATGACAACTATTTATTGTGCAAGCCCCAAACCTTATAAACTTCTTATAATATTATGTGCTTGTCTTACCCAGTGTTATTCTTAGTGGAGAAATATCCTCATGCTTTTTTATTCTTTCGCACCATATAATAGGTTCTAAGAAATAATAAATTGAATTATGCAAATAGACTTGGGTATAAGAATATAATCAAAGTACAGGTCATAGAAAAGTAAAAAAAAATGTCATGGCCAATCATTGCATTTCATCTCATTTTTTAAAAAGTTTAACAATTTGTTTAAAAATAGGCATCTGCTTCTGAAAGGAATTTCTAAATTTTCACTAAATCTATTGTTAATATTTTAGAATGCTCCCAAAATAGTTCCATCAAACTTCATTCCCCAACTCACTTTACCCATCCACATCCATGACCAATTCTTTGTCACCAAGAAATGTTCTCCTCATCTCAATCTTAATCTCTAAATTCCCACTCTCTCATCTACTTTTTGACATCATTGAGCTTTCCAGTCTACTAACTATATTTTCTTTAATATTATCAGCCTTTACCATCTCTGAGCCCATGGTTTGCTCATGCCAAGCACTTTGTTGCCTCCATATTCAGTTACCTTACCTCCTCATCTTTATCTCTTGCAACCAAATGGAAACCCACTGAGTATCTTCTTGTCACTCAGATCATAAGCTATTATGCAAGATCAAATATATGTGTAGACTGACAATCAGTTCAAGGAAGGTTTATCTTTCTCAAACTCCAGCTTGACGTAGCTTAAGCATATCATCCTCTGGAAAAACTTTACTGATCAAACGTGCCAAGACTTGCAGGCTGGTTAGGTGTCTTTCTTCTATGCTCCCATAGGAACTGTGCATGCATTTCATTCATTTGTTTAGTCAACATTTCTGAAGTCTATGTCCACAGAGTTGTCTAGATGATTGTTACATAGAAATGAACAAAGCAACACCTTTTTGCCATTCTGAAATGTGCATTCTAGTGAGGGAGATAAAGCACATAAGTAATGTAATGTGAAGCTATGATAAGTAATAGGAAAAACTTAAGCAGACTAATGGAATATCCTATTTCAAATGAATCTTTTAAAATATCTGTGGCAAGTCCAGATCTAAGATCTAACCTAAGATGCTAGGGTCATGATATATAATGAGGATGTCTTCTCTAAGGAGCTAAGATTAGAATCTAGAATGAAGTTAATAAATAAAAAATTAATTAAAAGTGTGAAATAGTATATACATATATATTTTCAAGTTTAAATTATTTTACATACATATTTATTCAATCTGTTTTATTGAAAATTCAAATTGTTTTATTTTTTGTAATTTATTCTTCAACAAGTGTATTTAGAATTTTTTCATCTTCCTAATTATTTCCTTTGGGGATATTCCTATATATTAAATTCATGAGATAAAATGGATAAAATGTATGTTAATTTATAAGATTCTTTTGTTGTTGTTTGGTTCTGAGGATTTAATCCAGGGTTATTCTATCTCTGAGCTACACCCCAGCCCTATTTTTTTAATTATTTTGAAACAGGGTCTCACTAAGTTGCTGAGGGCTTCGCTAAGTTGGTGAGGCTGGCTTGGAACCTGTGATCCTCCTGTCTCAATCTCCAAAGGACTGAGATTATAGGCCTGTGCCACTATGCCCTGCCAAGATTCTTCATTCATATGCCAAATATGTATCAGCAACTAACGGATTAACAGATGTCGATTGCTGTGGCAGGCAGTCCCCCCCCCTTTGCCTCCTTTTATGCACACCCTTACAGAATCCTCTCTGAATATGAAAGTCCATCCAATGTCTCATTTTAAATGACCGTCAAATGCAAAAGTGGTGGGATTAAAAAGAGACCCTGGCTGCACTCTTTCTCTTCCTTGCTGTTTTTCTTCCACTCTTATTTTCTGTCTTGTCAGAATAGAAGCCAGCTAGTGTGTTGTGAGTTGCCCTAGGGAAAGACTTACATAGTCAGGAATTGAGGCAACCTGTGGCTGATAGCTAGTGAAAAAATGCTACCCTCAATAAAACAACCTATGAAGATCTGAGTCCTGTCAACAACCACATGAGCGAGGTTAAAAGCAGTGCTTTCCCCACTCAAACCTTTAGATGTGATCATAACCCCAGCCTTAGTTTCAGCCTTGTGAGAGAAAGTGACCTACCTGCACTGTACCCAGACTTCTGACCCAGTACCTATAACAGAGCCAATGTTTGTTGTTCAAAGCAAATAAGTTTGGGGTATATAAGTATATTTTGTTTTATTAAGCTTGACTTTATTGTGCTTTATGAATATTGTGGTTTTACAAATTTAAGTGTTGTGGCATCTTTTATAGAGCAAGTCCATCAATGCTCATGTATTTCCAATGGCATGTGCTCACTACCTGTTTCTGTGACATATATTGGTAATTCTTGAAATATTTCATACTTTTTAAGTATTATTATATCTGTTATGGTGATCTGTGATGAGTGATCTCTGATATTATTAATTATTTCAATTGTTTTGGAGATGACATGAACAGTCCCTATTTAAGATAGCGAACCTAATCAATAAATGTTATGTGTGTTCTGACTGCTCCACTGACCAGCTGTTCACCTCTCTCTCTCTCTGTCCTTGGGCTTCCCTGTTCCTGAAACACTACAATACCAAAAGTAGGCCAATTAAAAACCCTGCAGAGCCCTCTGAGTATTCAAGTGAAAGGAATGTCTTCCATTGTAAATCAAAAGGCAGAAATGATTGAGCTGAGTGAGGAAGAAAGCTGAGATAGACTAAAAGCTAGGCCCCTTGCACCAAGCAGCTAACCAAGTTGTGAATGCAAAGGAGAAGTTCTTGAAGGAAATTAAACATGAACACATGAGTGATAAGAAAGTGAAGCATCCTTATTGCTGATATGGAGAAAATTTTAGTGTCTGGATAGAAGATCAAACCAGCCACTACATTCCCTTACGCCAAAGCACAATTAAGACCGAGACCCTCCCTAAATCTGCAGTTCTGTGAAGCTTGAGAAAAACAGTGAAGCTGAAAAAGATATGTTTGAAGTTAGCAGAGGTTAGTTCATGAGGTTTAAGGAAAGAACCTGTCGCCATAAGTCAAAGAGAATCAGCAAGTGCTGAGATAGAAGCTGTGGCAAGTTATCCAGAAGATCTAGCTAAGATGACTAATGAGTACAGCTACATTGAAAAGCAGATTTTCTTTTTTTTATGCATTTGTATTAATGCATTACAATTATACATCATAGTGAGTTTCAATGTGATACAAACCTACATGCACACTGCTCTTGGTGTTCTTCCTTTTGCATCCCATCCTGCTACCTCCTCCTCCCTCCGTGCACATACTAGTGAAACTGGTAGTGATACCTTTATATGTGGCCAAAGCATTATTTGAATTGTTTCCTTCCTCAATCCTCATTCTTCCCTATCCTCACTCCCTCTCCCAATCCCCTGCCACTATTCTAGTGGTCTCTCTCCACATTAATCCAAGGTCCTTTATGTTTCCTATTCTCTGTCTAGCTTCCACATATGAAAGAAAACATACAACCCTTGACTTCCTGAGATGAGCTGATCTCACTTGTCATAATATTCTCTAGTTCTATTATGTTTTCAGAAGCAGATTTTCAATGGAGACATAATAGCCTTACAGTGGCTGAAGATGCCATGTAGAATTTTCATGGCTAGAGAAGAGAAGTCAATGTCTGGCTGCAGTTTCAAAGGATAGGTCAAGTCTCTTGTTAAGGTCCAAAACAACTGATGACTTCAAGTTGAAGCCAGTGCTCATTTGTCATTTCAGAAACCCTGGGGCCTGTAAGAATTATACTAAACCTACTTTACCTGTGCTCTATAAATGAGACAGCAAATCCTGGATGGTAGCACAACTGTGTACAACATGACTTATGGAATTTTTTAAGCCCATTTTTGAGACCTACTGCTCAGAAAAAAAGTCTTTTCAAAACATTACTGCTCATTCACAATGCACCTGGTCACCTAAGGGCTCTGATGGAGATGTGCAATGAGATTCTTGTTTCCATGCCTGCTGAAACAACAATTCTGCAGCCCAGGGTCCAAGCAGTAGTTCTTACTTTTTAGCTTTATTATTATTATTATTTTTTTTTTTTTTTGCAGACCAGGGATTGAACCCAGGGGTGTTCTACCTCCATGCTACAACCCCGGCCCTAGCTTTATTATTTAAGAAATACATTTCTAAGGGTATAGAAGCCATAGTAGTGATTCCTCTGATAGATCTGAGCTATTAATTGAAAACCTTTTGGAAAGGATTCAACATTCTAGATTTCATTAAGAACATTCATGGTTCATGGGAGGAGTCAAAGCATCAACATTGACAGGAATTTGGAAAAAGTTGGTTCCAGCCTTCATAGATGACTTGGAGGAGTTCAAGACTTCAGTGTAAGAAGTAACTGCAGAGGCCGGGTGTGGTGGCGCACGCTTGTAATCCCAGTACTTGGGAGGCGGAGACCGGAGGATCTGGGTTCGCGGCCAGCCTCGGTTACTTAGGCCCTCCGCAACTTCGTGAGACCCGGTTTCAAAATAAAGGATAAAAAATAGGGCCGGGGGTGTAGCTCAGAAGTAGAATACCCCTGGGTTCAATCCCCGGTACCGCAAAAAAAAAAAAAATAGTAACTGCAGATGTGGTGGAAAGAGATAGAGAACTAGAATGAGAAGTACAGCCTGAATCTTCCTTCTAGGAAACACATTACAGGACTTTGAAGAAGGCTGTTACCTGCTTTGTGAAAGTGAGCCCACACAGGTGACTGCAAGGGTCATCCTCTTTAAAGAAAAAGAGATGCTGAGTTAGAATTTCTGATAGGAATCTTCAAGAATTTTTGGAATGTTATCAGAAAATTTGCAAATACCTCTTACATGAAGAGGAAGACTACTTTACTGAGAAACAGTACCTGGCTGCAGTTAGAAAATTCACAACTCAGCTTCTTGGCCAAGGTACCTTTCAGCGTTATAATGTATTATCTTCTGATGTGCAGAAAAGTGCCTTCACAGCTTCTCAGTTTGGTAGAGAAGAAGGTAAACAATGACTGCATATTTAGTGTTAATGAACATGCCACAGGTAAATTAGAAGAGATGCTTGGTTTTAAGGCACCAACATGAAAACCAGCGACTGTGAAACTTCATCAATTCCAAATTAAAAATTTGGTCACATAATGATTGTCACTATGATGATCACAAACAGGGATGGAAAAGAAGGGGCACATCTTCTTTGCAACTGGACTCAGTAGAGAAGAGATGACCAGTGTGAGCGATCATTGAGATCTTCCCTACCATGACAGTTAAAAGGCATTTGTAGCCAACTCTGTGTGTGTTTTAAAATAAACCATTGTTTTGGGGGGAAAAAATGAAGCCTGAAGACCTGAGTTACCGCATTCCCATGATAGAACCTTAAGAAATGAGGAGTTACTTCTTACAAACAAAAAAGGAATTTCTTGAGATGCAATCTCCTCCTCATGAAGATGCTGGGAACCATGTTGAAATGACAACAAGGATTTAGGAGGCTATGTATATTTAGTTGCTAAAGTAGTGACAGAGTTAGAAAGGACTGATTCCAATTTTGAAAGAAGTTCTAATGTGGGTAAAAATACTATCAAACAGTATCGCATATTTCAGAAAAATCCTTAGTGAAGAGTCTATTGATGTGACAAAATTCATTGTTCTTTTATTTTAAGAAGTTGCCACAACCACAACACCCTTTAGCCACCACCACCCTGATCATTCAGCAGCCAGCAGCTTCAAGGCAAGACCCTTAACAACCAGCAAAAAGATTATAACTCACTGAAGGCTCAGATGATCATTAGCATTTTCTAGCAATGAAATATTTTAATTAAGGTACATATATTATTTTTAAATACATAATGCAACAGTGAACACTATACTACAACATAATCAAAGGTTCTATATGTACTGGGAAACCCAAAAATTGATGTGACTCACTTTACTGTGCTATTTACTTCATTGAAATGGTCTGGAAAGGAATCCACAAGTCTATCAGAGGTATAATCACACACTGTTATGCAGCAAGAGATACCTAACAGACCCTTTTTGCCTTGTCTACTTTATCGTATTTGTATAAGTGCTTGTTGAATGAATGAATTAAATACATACTCAGGACTTCCTACTGCTATCATCCAACTCTGTCTTTTTTTCTTTTACAATAAATACACTCTTGTTTGTATAAAGCCCCCCCCAAATTTCTCACTATAATCACATAAACATGGGAAAGTCGAGTCTGAACACCATTTAGACATATATTTAATTACTCACTGTAAATGAAACATTTCTAATTGCTTCATGAATAAGACCTCTGTTACTGCATGTGTTTGGAATCAGTCGAAAATCAAATTCTGGGCCTTTGACTTCCTAATAATATCACCTTGGGTGAGCTGCTTAAATGTATTAAATCTTCTCAGTTTCCTAATCTATCAAAAGGAGATTATATTATATACCTCAGAAGGAGTTTTGAAGATTAAACTCAATAATATTTTAAAGCAATTGGCACAGTGTTTGACATTGGTAAGCAAAAATATAGCTGTTATAATTAAGTTCCAATAAGACACTCTGGAAAAAAATGTCCTCCTAAAAAATCCTGAATATTAGACTGAATGTTCCAATTTTTCCTGAACTCTGATGTGTATTTGACACAGGTCATATTAACTTTATTTGAAAAAAAATCATG
Source organism: Glis glis (assembly GCA_004027185.1). NCBI lineage: Eukaryota > Metazoa > Chordata > Mammalia > Rodentia > Gliridae > Glis > Glis glis. The sequence continues at coordinate 7,760 of PVJS01047285.1, forward strand.
ACTAGAGAATTTATACCTTACATGAGAACACAGATGTTGAATTTTCATGAAAGATTTCTAAGTCATTCATTTTTAAGTGTGTTTTTTGTGTGTTTCTTTATGGTCGGTCTTTGAAACTTTAAAATAGAGAGAAAAAAGATTTTTTTCTAGCATCCAGAAATGCCAAAGCACATAGAATTGCCATTAATTTTCTCCAACCTAAATGTCCTTATCCATCAAGTTCTTTCCTTAACAGGTCATTTTGAAATTGTGATGCAGTTTGAAAAGGCCAAACAATGTTTTTTAACTTCTTTTGACTTTCCTTTCTATTCTGGTATAGTTGGAAAACATTGTGTATTTAAGAAACAGTTTTCTCTTGGTATAAGGACTTTTATTTCTGCATGATAAACTTAAGGGGGAAATTCCTATTCACAAGGTAAAAGATATTCTTTTCCATGTAAAATCACACAAAGGAAGTAATGTGATGTAGCTCAATATTGAAATTTCTGATGAAAAAGTAAATAAGACATTTTATGTGATACTTTTACAAAACAATTGCTCAAAAATATTAAATATTCAACAATAATTCTTTTAAAACTGAAACTATAACAACTTCTCTTAAACTGTGCAATTTTAATTTGTTTTGATTTTGTTACTGTTACTGTTGTTCATCTGTTTGTCTTTCATTTTGTTTATTTTTAGTAAGCTAAAAACATTTCCAGGACAGCTAAATATTACAAGAGGGTAACTTATTTCTCTGGAAAATTTTCTTATACAGAAACTAAGAAATAAATAAATGCCAGAAAAAAACTAAGAAATTTTGTTTTCAGGCACATAATAGTTTCTCGAGCTAAGAATCAATACTTAACATATGTTAATTTTTAATACTATTTATAAGAAATCTCCAAAAGTTATCTCAGAAACAAGAGCCTTTTTTTCTTTTATAGTCTTATAAACTATACTTGTAATCATAATCTTAAAATTTCATCTACTCTAGAAATAACTATTTTCCTACTTGTATCCGATGGATAGATGGGATTATGTCAATCTATATACTTAGCTGTATATTACAAAACTAATCAAATACAAATTAACTTAATGTTTTAATGCAGAACATCTTTCTTTGCCTCTCTAAAATTTGATAAATATGCAACTATGTCTCATATTACTATATTTAAACTTTAAATGCAGTGTTTCCTGATAGCGCGCTATCCACATGGACTCCTGTGGCTGCCAGGTAATTTCTGAAAATACAGATTTTAGTTCTATGGACTTTTGACTTTTCACTTGAAGGATAGTCTAGAAACTTGTTTAAAGGGTTAATAGAGGTCATTATAATTTGGCTTTCACAAACTAAAATTAGGAAATAGAGTACACTTAGCCTTGTAATTCAATATTCTATTGCTGAGTAATATATAACCATTTAATAAAGTTCATTGTGCATATATATAAATACAAATTACCGGAATTTCAATAGGGTGGGATTGGAGGGAGGGCTAAATGAGCAATGTGTGCATGTATGATGTTGATATACTAACAAATATCAAAATGTATAATTACAATGCACCAATAAATGAACATAAAGAAAAGAAAAAAAATAAGTTTTAAAGAGAATATTTTGTCAAAGTACCTCATAAGTGCTATCTTGTTTTGGTAATGGTATCTATTTTAATAATTTATAGTCAATACATTTTAGGAATATATAAATAAATATATATGTATGTATATTTTTCACAAACATGCATACACATGCAATTTCAAAATTCTCATATTTGTAATGAATTATAAAGTTTAATCTATTTTAGTTTGTTCTATTTAATTTCAATAGCAAAAGCTGTTCATGACCTGTTAAATTAACAACTAAATAATAGTGAAAGCATGCAATTTGTAAATGATTGTTCCAGAGACTTACCAAAATGGTCAACAGTCTTCAGGGGTTGTCTTGACATGGGTCAAAGTTTAAAAATGGACCCAATAGGAGAAGGTCAAGCCTTCAATAGAATGGAAAAAGAAAAGTTTAAAAGCTTTTATGAATGTGTATTCAAATAAGATTCTGGAAAATGGAATGAAAAATGGAATTTAGTTCTATTTTAATAGAAGAAAAAAATCCCCTTGAGGTTTACATGGTAGACTAGCATGTAAGTCTAGGGTCAAAAGCCTACCTCAAATAAAGAGAAATTTGGTCACAGTTTGATAAAGTGCATAGTTATCTCTAGCAACTAAATTGGAGGTTCGGGGTTTTAGTAGAATCCAATAGAAACAAGACAATAGATTCCCAACAAATAAACAGGAATTTAGTTAGGCGAAATGGCAAAACTGGTCAAGAAATAAAACCATTAACTGAGGTTGGAAGGCTATCTGCTCAATATTGTGGTCCTGTCTTCTATATCCTAAGAGTTCTGAACCAAACAAGTGGTTTCTACACCATGTGTAATGTTTTCGGCTCTATTTAGGAAAAATATTTCCAAATATGCTAATAGCAAGCTTAAAGAAGGAAGCTGTCCTTTAAATACACATGATTTGTTTACAGATGTTTAAAGTTACATGGTTATGAAACAAATAGCTCAAATTGATGAAATACAGTTACAATACATATTAAATTTATCTGACTGTGAAACATGTTTAAAATGAATATTCAGAAGAAAATTTGCATATGACACAAAGGCAAATACTAAAATAGACATCTACTATGCTATAAACTCTACTTCTCCTTACAACTGAAAATATTAAATGACACAGTCTAAGAAAGCACAATTCTCTTAGAGTTTACATAGCAAAGAATGAATAAAAGTCAATCTTCAAGAAAAAATTACTCTAAGGTTTTAAATTATGTAGGCTAAATATCAATACTGATTTAATAAACCAGATCATTTACATGCCAATCGTTTTATGGGCCTCAGCATATATTGCAAATGTCAAAACAGAAATGTTTTTAAATGCCAAATAATAATTGGAAATAGTTATTTCCTTTTTATTTAGTTTATACTGCTTCTCTCTGGTATATCTCTATTAACATGCTCTGAAAACCAAATTTAAAACTATTTAATGACAATTTTAAGAAAGCTTTCCGGGCCATGTTCATCTTTGTCAGTTTGACAGCTTCCTTAGAAACCAAAAATTGGTTCCCATTGTCCTTTCAGGGTACTTTCACCTACAGGAGAGATAGAAGATTTAGGGGTTGAGATTCATCAATAGAATGAATGAATGAGTGAATGAGAATAATTGTGAAATCTGCCATATAATCAATCTACTTGGGAAAACCCAGATCCTTACTTCTTTTAACCAAAACAGTTTTTGAAATGATAGCAAGTTATGAATACAATTATCTTTGATTTGTTATATAACTAAAGGTTCAATAGAGAGGACAACTATTTGCTTATAAACGGAACCTATCTTTTGTAGCATACTACCATCTCCTGTGGTTTCTTGCTGGGCTGTGATAATGCTCAGAGTAACTCATGGGTGTTAGAAAAGAAGGCTTGGATGTACATCAGAATAATGGCTATATTTTCCATGTGCTGTATATTTTTCACCATTTTTAAAGTAGGACTAGGGAAAATTATTAGTTTATTTCAATAGCCTTAGTCATTAAAATGAAGAAGAAAAAGGAGAGAAGAGAAAATTCCCAATTCTAGAGTAAGAATGACCACTGTTAGACACAGGTTGTGATTTAGAAAGGAAATTAGGAAGGCATTAGATAAATGTGCGACTTTCAGTTTAAAGTCTGCTGTTCAGTAGTTGATGCTCATAAGCGTCTGTAGATTAGGTCTTTGAGTAGATCCATAAATTTGACCAGTTTTATCTGCTGCAGCACCTAGGTTCACCATGGTGTTAGAAGGATTTGTGGGGAATACAAACATTTTATCACCTTTCTAGGCTGCGCTAGGTATCCAGGTGCAGAACTGAAGGCAGACCCATTTGTCTCTCGCTTGGCACATCTGTATGTATAGTTTAGGTAGGAAAAACAAATAACAGAATAATTTATTTTCAAAATTAATGGAGTCTCATTCATGATAGAGCCTCATTCTTGTCCAGCAGGACCATAGGAAATAGAAAGCTTGAGCCAATATAAAACTGAAATCTTGATATGATTAAAAATACTTATTTATTAAAAGATAAACATGTAGCCAGGTGTGGTGGTGCACACTTGTAATCCCAGTACTTTGGGAGGCGGAGACCGGAGGATCCAGGTTCGCAGCCAGCCTCAGCTCTCTCTCTCTTTCTCCCTGTCTCTCTCTCTCTCTCTCTCTCTCTCTCTCTCTCTCTACTTAGTGAGGCCCTCTGCAACTTCGTGAGACCCGGTTTCAAAATAAAGTATAAAAAATAGGGCCAGGGGTGTAGCGCGGAGGTAGAACGCCCCTGGGTTCAATCCCCGGTACCGCAAAAAAAAAAAAAAAAGATAAACATGTGTGCCTAATTCTACTATTCCTGGTGCATACAAAGGCAAATTTGAGATGGGGTCAAATAAGCCATATCAAATTGACCATATTCCACATCCATATCTTTAAAAATGGTAATTTCATCTGGTTCTAACATAGTAAAATGTAACTGCATTTCATGATTTTTATAGGAAATAATGTCCATGTCAAACTTGAAATTTTAAGCACTACTAATGAATATTAAATGTAGGCAGTTTTGCATATATTCATCAGGAATTTGGCCACTACCTCTATTTTCTTTAATAGTTAAGCACCGTTCTAGCTTTACAAAAATGAAATTGGCATTAATGCAGATGATCTAATGCATATAAATACTGGTCTTTATCACATCTTGAAATCAGTGAGTGTGGGCTCATGAACCTAAGATTTAAAAAAAAGACAAATTCATTTAAAATAGGAATCCTTTATAAGAAACTGACCAAATTTTTTAAAAATGTGCTTACTATAAGTAATAGTGGTCAGCAGCTCATGAATATTTTTGTTTTTTTGCTCTGGTGTTTGATTACATTTTTATTGCTTTTATTTTAATATTCATGCAGTGATATCTATTATGTCATTTGTGTAGTATCTCTCTTCTTTATATGATAAAGTATATTATTGTTTCTTCCAAAAATAAGGACAATTTAAAAATTTCCTCGTTCAATCTTTGCAAAAGATTTAAAGTGCTGTGCCTAACCCAACCAGGAAGGCACTGTAAGTTTGACATGCTAAATTAATGATTCATGCAGTGAATTAACTAATGCGAATTTAAATCATTAGATAAATCCTTCTAAATTCTGAGGGCTGGGTAGAAGCAATACTCTCTCCCACCAAGAGCTATCTGGAAGATACTGACATTAGTTTAACCATAATAATTATGAACATAAATTTTCTAAATGACTATAAAATCTAATGTATCACTAATAGTTTATTGGAAGAGAGGCTGTTTTATTAAATAAAATTCCCAGATTATCTGAATATTTGCTTAGGTTGAAATTATTCTGTACTACACAATTCTTGAAAGACTGATGCCATCAGGTAGAAAGCAGAAATATTTGCTGTTTGAAGATTAATTTGTTTCAACAGTGTTAAACTGTTTATTGTCTTGAATTTGTTTAACTAGTACCTGTTTTCACTAGTACAGAAATTCAATCTTCCCACATTATTTCTTGAGTTGAATTTTTACAATGATTTAAGCAGTGAATCAAGGGGTTCTTTTTTCATTGAGTTTTAGAATTCAGGATTTTTTGTATTTTCAGAACAACTGAAAACAAATCTCATGGAGTTTTTTGTTGTTGTTTAATTTCATATTATGCATAATGGATCTGTTGCATAAATATGTAAAATAATTTTTTGTTTTATACAGATATCAGAAACAAAGCTTTACTTTGATTGATAGGATAACCAACTAACCCCATTTAAACAATTCCAAAATTCCTGAATCATCCTGGTATTTTCATGTTGGCTGCAACATATTCCTTTGGAGAATTATTAATTCAAGGGATGTAAAAATTACAAAAATTACAGAAAAAATATTTATTGTGACTTCTAAGACTCACAAGATTTCATAACAATACTTTCTTCCAATTTGTTTCCCTTTCTGTGTGTGGGTATGCTTATGAGCATGATTATATACGGCTGTACCTGCTTTAAGCATTGTTAAGATTACTACTTATGTGCAGTGATTAGCCTCCTTTTCACACTTCATATTACATCATAAGCATTTTTCATTAAAAGATATTTAAAAGACAATTTTAATATTCATTAATACAACATTTATTCCTGTTGTATCCATTAGTACAACAGGATGGCAATATAATTTACTTAATCAGTTCCCCGTGATCTAATTTTTAGGATGTTTCCAATTTAGTTGTGATAAGTGGATGACAATATTTCAGAACAGTATATCCAAATAAACAAATTTATTATGTATGCATTATTCTTTTTTGTAGCTCTTACTTTTTGTAATTCTCTATTTTTGAAGCAGTAGTAATGAATCATACCATAATTCTCTTGCAATTTGATTTTTCCCACTTAATACTATAAATATTTTAAGAATAATTAAGCACTAAGTATGCACTGAGGGGAAAATAAAATACCTTCTCATTGTCATATGCACTCTCTTTTGCCTGTATCTAAAATTCAGCTCCAATTTAAATATTCACACTTTCAACTGAAGAATTTTTATCACTTCTTACAAGAAATCAATTGAGTATCTAGACAACATCTTCCTTTGTCTCTCATGTTCATATATATCTCAAGGGGAACTGATGTGATTCTTCTAATTACCCAAGAAAAAAAGGGCATAAAGAATATCATTGACATACAGGCACAGAAATATGAGAAAAAACAAGTAAGTGGGAAATCTGAAGGGGATCAGGAAAAACAAAAGGAATATTTGTGAAAGGTATTGTGCTCCAGAAAGTCAATGGATGGGCACAGAACACTGAATGAAGATCTAATAAGTCAAGGAAGTATAGATCCTTCTAGACCATTGATAGTGCTGTGAATGCATCCTGACAGATAAGCCAAGGGTTTCTGCTTATTTGCAGGATTTCTGGTGATAGTGGCTCCAAACATGGGGAAAGCAATGCACACCAGGGCAAAAAAAAAAAAAAAAAAAAAAAAAAAAAAAAAAAAAAAAAAAAAAAAAAAAAAAAGAAAAATTATAGACTTGTTTTACTATCCTTTGGAGGCCAAATGTAATCTTGTCCTTTGTTCTATCCATGTTTCTTATTTTAGATATTATTCATGCTAAGGATGTATTTAACTCCAAAAATGTTTATCTTTCACACATGTATGTAAAAGTACATATTATTGAGAATGCAAAGATTTAAATATATATTATTACTAATTGTGCTTCTCTTCTTAATCAGACAGTTACACTAAAAGTGACAGTAAACCGGGTGGGAAAGCCAAGTAACTAGAACATGCTTTAGAAAGGTGACAGAGTGCCGGGCGTGGTGGCGCACACTTGTAATCCCAGTACTTTGGGAGGTGGAGACTGGAGGATCTGGGTTCGCGGCCAGCCTCAGCTCTCTCTCTCTCTCTCTCTCTCTCTCTCTCTCTACTTAGTGAGGCCCTCCACAACTTTGTGAGACCCGGTTTCAAAATAAACTATAAAAAATAGGAGCTGGGCGTGGTGGCGCACGCTTGTAATCCCAGTACTTTGGGAGGCAGAGACCAGAGGATCCAGGTTCGCGGCCAGCCTCAGCTCTCGCTCTCTCTCCCTGTCTCTCTCTCTCTCTCTCTCTCTCTCACTCCTTAGCGAGGCCCTCCGCAACTTCGTGAGACCCGGTTTCAAACTAAAGTATAAAAACAATAGGGCCGGGGGCATAGTGCGGAGGTA
>PVJS01047286.1:0-15502 GCA_004027185.1 Glis glis
ATCAGCCAATCACAAAAAAAGAAGGGACATATGTTTTCATTAATATGTGCAACCTAGGGAGTAGTGCGGACATACAAGGGACTCCGGTTGATAATGGAGAAACCTCAGTGAGGCAAGGGAAGTGGTACAAGGGAAGGGGAAGGGCAAGAAAGAAGTGAATCAGTGGAATTACTATCATAAACAATATGTATATGTGAGAACATACCAACATCATTCTTGGTATTTCATATGGGTGGGGGGAGGCGGGGGGGCACTAAGAGCTGTGTGCATGTATGTTAACATCAAATAGATATTCATTGTGATGTGAGACTCCAATGCACCAATAAAAGCAGGTTAAAAAAAAACAAAAAGTACTCATTTTTGAACAATTGATGGCTAAATCAAAGTAATGTGGGCTGCACAAAATTTCAGAGTTAAAGTCCAAGAGTAATCTGTCCCTTCCTGTTTTATTAAATGAGTATTTTAGACAAACATCTGATGCTTAAACTAGTCCTCTAGTCTACCATAGGGAAACCTATTTAGAGTTACAATATTTTAGGAATAAACAAGTGAAACCTTAAGCTAAATTGACAAAATTTCAATTTTTTTTTCAGTCCAGGGATTGAACCCAGGGGCATTCTACCTCTGAGCTACACCCCCAGTCCTATTTTTTATTCTTTATTTTGAAACAGGGTCTCATTAAGTTGCAAAGGCCTCACTAAGTAGCTGAGGCTGGCCATGAACCTGGATCCTCTGGTCTCAGCCTCCCAAGTACTGGGATTACAAGCATCTTTAGTAATGATTATGGATGCTAGAAATCTTCAAACATATCCATTCCCCACTTAGAAGAAATTTTACTGTGTGTATTTGCAATTTGAAGTAAAAATGCCTACATTAGCATTTGTGGAATGTGTATATATTTAATAAGAATGTTTATGAGAGCTTTCAGAATAATTATTGGCACATATAAAATGCTGAATAATTATTGACTACATTAAAATTTTAATTGTTATTAAAATATGATGAATATTCTTTCGAGAAAGAGGAATATAGCTGTTTCGAACCTACAGACAAAATTTTCGATACAATCTAATGACCCCAAACAACTAATACATTTCACTAAAATACATTAATACATTTTCACCATGTGCCCTCCTACTTGAAGGAGTAAATGTCTATCAATAAATATGTTTTATCTCTATCAACATCACTATGTACATAATAGTCTGAAAGTCAAGAGCAAAGTAGTATTTTTTAACATTCCCTCAGTTTCTCATAACATTAAAAATAACATCCTATAATAGTCTTAAAATGGTCATCATCATTGCCTATATATTGCATTTTATTTATCTTTACCACTTGTCTTAGTCTATTTTCTGTTACTGTTACAAAATACCTAAGACTGGGCACTCATAAAAGAAAAGAGGTTTATTTGGCTCACCATTTGGAGGCTGAAATTCCAAGAACTGTCAGGCTCATCTTTTAACCTCTTTTCAGGGCCCTTCTTGCTGTTACAACATAGAGTGTGCAGGGATGTTTAGCTTTGTAACAATTCACTCCTGCAAAAACTAAGTCATTCCACCCAGACCAGCTTTGATTCAGGGGTCTCCAAGGACCCAATTACCTTACCCTATCCTTGGCATCTTACGAGTTCTGCTACCTCAACACTGCCATACTGAGGACCATGCCTCACCTCCAGCCATATGAATTTTTGAGTAACAAACTTCATCCAAGTCATATACCACTCATCTGTGAATCATACTTGTCATGATCATATACTCAACTTGGAGGCATCCAACATGAGCAATGTACTGTCTTAGTCTATACACATTGCTATAATAAAATTATGTAAGGCAGGCGTGGTGGTGCATGCTTGTAATCCCAGTACTTGGGAGGCTGAGACCAGAGGATCCAGGTTCATGGCCAGCCTCAGCTACTTCGTGAGGCCCTCCACAACTTAGTGAGACCCTGTTTCAAAATAAAGAATAAAAATAATAGGGCTGGGGGTGTAGCCTGGAGGTAGAATGCCCCTGGGTTCAATTCCCAGTACCTCCAAATAAATAAATAAAATTATGTAGATTGGGTGCCTTAAATAGCAGACATTTATTTCTTACAGTTATGGAGGCTGGGACGTTCAAGATAAATGTGCCAGGAAATTCAAATTCTTATCAGGGCTCTCTTTCCGACATATAGACAATCACCTTTTGCTGTGCACTCACATAATATTTCCTCCATTCAATCATGTACTATATAGCAATGATTCAGTCAATAAAAGAATGCAGATATGGTGGGACAACCCTCGTGGCCTGACCACGTCCTAATTACTTCACAAGGCCTGACCCCAAATATTATCTGATTGAGGATTACGGTTTCAATGTATTGGTTTTGGAAGGATGCAAGCATGCAGTCCATGGCAGGTTACCTTCATCTGTTTTCTGTTGCTATAACAGAATACTAGAGGTTGGGTAATTTATAAGCCATAGAAGTTGATTGGGCCCATATATATGAAGACTGACAAGTCTAAGATCAAGGAACTGCATCTGGTGAGGGTCTTCTTGTGTAACCATGTAATGGAAGGCAATACCTGGAAAGAGAACATCTGTGCAGGGGAGGAAATCTGGCCAAACTCACACGTTTTATCAGGAACTCACTCCTACAATAAACAACCCACTCTTGCAGTACTAATCCATTCATGATGCTAGTGTCCTGTGACCTAATCCTCTTAATGGCCCCACCTCTTAACATTGTTACAAAGGCAATTAAATATCAACACGAGTTTTTGAGGGGACTCAAACCATAGCACAGATATTAAGAAATTAGCAGGCTTCAATCATTTAAAAAAATAGTGCTGAGAGGAGAGAAAGAAGGAAAGAAGGGAGGAAGGGAGGAAATGTTACTAAACTATGTAATGTACTACAAAAATAAGGCTACAAAGTCCTCCACAAATATAATGGCTTCAAAAGTGTCATCATTTTATAACTGAGGAATGTCTAAGTGTAATTTCCTACTTATAAAATAGTTTAAAGGGACTTGCATGAATAGAATGCTTGTTTTACATTTCTATCTGTGATCTTATTGGAATTTCCTCCCACTATGGCTCTCCATCCACATAATAAGCTTGATGCTTGTTTTTGAATTGCTCTATCATATCCCAGGATCACCTCCTGCCTACAGTCTCTCTTTAATCTGTTCACACTTTCCTCCTGAAGCTTCAAGTCTTTAAGTCGGCTGACATAAACTGGAAATAGGCAGATTAACAGGAGAAAAGGCATACCATTCATTTAATCGTACTTTTATGTGGCACCTAACTCTAACCCAGATTGTAAACCCAGAGTTTACAATCCATTTTTACACTTAGGTTCAGGGGGAAAAAAGGCTAATAATTGAATAATAATGGACTCAGGAGGGTCTGTTTAGGTTCTTCCCAGCCTCTTTGCACAGCATTCTTTTCTTCTAGGTATGGGGCAGGACTTTTTCTATAATGGGGGTCTTAAGACCTATATTCAAACAAAGTAGGTCAGAGAATTTATTTTATTTTTTTGCGGCAAACTCTTACGCGGAAAGGTAGAGAAAAGTTGCTTTTAGGTCTTATGGCTTGCTTTGGGCAAAAAGGATTTTGATTTCTATGACCTGCTTTAGGAAAGAGGAAATTAACTAGAATCAGTTTCTATGGTTTGCCTCAAGGGAAAATAATGGATGAGAGACAGGACAGGAGGGCAGGAGAAGGTCAGAGAGAAACTTTGCTTCTAAGGCTGCTTTGGAAGTGTCCACTTTGGAGTATTGTTTTTGACCCCAACACAGTCTTTTCTAATTTACTTCTTTCCCTTAGTAATATGCATCTAAATTTTCTCCATGTTTTTATTTGCCAATAGCACCATTCTTTTTAGTGTTGGATAATATTCCATTGCCTGGATTACCAGAGTTTATCCACTCGCCTACTGAAGAATGACTTGATTGTTTCCAAGTTTGGGCAGTTATGAATAAAGCTACACCATCGTGTGCAGATGTTTTGGTGGATATAATTTTTGAACTCTTTATGGCAAATACCAAAAACATGCCAATGGTAGGCAAGATAGTGAAAGTTTACTTACTTTTGTAAAAGACTGCCAAACTGTCTTCCAAAATGGCTGCACCAATTTTTGTTCCCATCAGAAATAAATAAAAATCCCTGTGGCTGCACAGTTCCACCAGCCTTTTGGTATTCTCAATGTTCTAGAGTTTGGCCTTCCTGATAAGCATATGGTGGCATCTCATTGTAGGTTAATTTACATTTCCCTGATGATGTGTGATATAAAGCTTATTATGCTTATTCGCCATTTTTACGTCTTCTTTGGTGAGGTATCTGTCAAGGTCTTTTTTCCACCTTTTATTCAGATCGTTTTATTATTGGATTTTTTGTGTATTTTGGATATCAGTTTTTATCAGATATGTCTTTTGCAGACACTTCCTTCCAGAATGTGGACTGTCTTTTCATTCCTTTGATAGCAGAATTTTTATTTTTATTTTTATGAAGTCCAGCTTATCATTTCTTCTTTCATAAATGGTGCCTTTGGTGTTACATCTGAAAGGTCATTGCTAAGGTCATCTAGATTTGCTACTATGTGTTTTTCTAGGAGTTTTATGGCTTCCCATTTTATATTAAGGCCTATAATGCATTTTGAGCTAATTTTTATGAAGTGAGATTTGTATCCAGATTTCGTTCTTTTCTTTCTTTTTCCTTTTTCCTTTCATTTTTTCCTGTAAAATGTGGTCATCCAGTTGTCCTTGAACTGTTTAAAGGCCTATCTCTAGTCCATTTTATTGCCTTTGGTTCTTTGACAAAGAACACTTGACTGTATTTATGGGGATCTACTTAATGGGCATTCCGATCTGTTCCAGTGATCTATTTATCTATTCTTTAACCAAGCCCACACTGCCTTGATTACTGGAGCTTTATAGTAAGTCTTGAGTTTATTAGGGTCAGTCCTTCAACTCTACTCTAACATTGTGCTCGCTCTTATGAATCTTTGGCCTGTCCACATAAACTTTAGAATCATTTTGTCAATACCTGCTGGGATTTTGATCAGGACTACACTGAATCCATAGATCAAGTTAAGAAGAACTGACATCTTGACAATATTGAGCATTCCTATCCATGAACATAGAATACCTCCCATTTATTTAATTCTTCTTTGATTTTGTTTATGAAAGTTTTGTAGTTTTCCTTACATAGAACTTGCATATATTTTGTTAGACTTATAACTAAAATCAAATTTAATTGGGGGATGTGAATGTAAATAGTGTTATGTTTTTAGTTTCAAGTTCTACTTGCTCATTGGGGGGGCATATAGGAAAGCAATTCACTTTTGTCCATTAACCTTTTTTTTTATTTTTTTTTTTTTTGCGGTACCAGGGATTGAACACAGGGGCGTTCTACCTCCGCACTACGCCCCCGGCCCTATTTTTTATACTTTATTTTGAAACCGGGTCTCACGAAGTTTGCGGAGGGCCTCACTAAGAAGAGAGAGAGAGAGAGAGAGAGAGAGAGAGAGAAAGAAAGAGAGAGAGAGAGACAGGGAGAGAGAAGGAGAGAGAGCAAGAAAGCTGAGGCTGGCCGCGAACCCGGATCCTCCGGTCTCTGCCTCCCAAAGTACTGGGATTACAAGCGTGCGCCACCACGCCCGGCGTCCATTAACCTTCTGTCCTGTTACCTTGTTATATTTGCTTACTCAGATTTTTCTTTTGAGGTTTAGACTTACATATTTGACAGATACTGAACATTTTAAATGGTGTCTCACAATATTTCAAAGTTAACCTATCTAATGCATAATTTATCCTTCTATTTTTATATCAGCAAGTGAAATGACCAGCCCTTTGTAGAACTCATTTATAAAATTATAAACACAAAATCCTATTTCATACCTGAAGCAGATACTGTCAACACTGCTTGTTTCCATTTAAATACTATTTCTTAGATATGTTTTGTGCATATGTGCGTGCATCCTTTGTCAAATTCCCTGTGCTTTTGAATTAAATGACCCACACTTCACTTCTTACGAGAACTGTCCATGGGCCACTAACGGCATTTTGCTTTACCCTTTGCAGAACTAGAGAGTTACCTGGGAGGAACTCTGGGCCTGTAGCCAGTGACTGCTAATTTCAGAAATATGATGTTTTGGCTAAATGTGGTTGGCTTGTTATATGTTACTATAATACATCAAACTTCTCTATTGACTTAGTACTCTCATAAATATTTGTGCAATGACCTGCTTTTCCACTAGACTCCCACTCTATGAGGGCGGGGGACATATGTGGTGCTTTTCCTTAGTTTTTTATCTCTTTGGGCTCAGTAACTAGCATGATGTCTGACATGTACTAAGGGCTTTATAAATACTTGTTTGATGAATGAGTTAAAATTTTCTTTTACTGTTGAAAGGTTTCCTGAGAAAGTCAGGGCAGTTGGGTAGGCACAACCAAATTGAAAATCATTTTCCTTAGTTGGCAGGTCTGAAGAGTCTCTTTAGGTGGGGGCATGCATGTACGAATACACAAATGTACACACACACACCACACACACACACACACACACACATCCATGAGATATTCTGCATTCTATTTTGTGTACACTTAAGTGGAAGTATTCTAGACAGATGGCTTATAAAATACCAAATGGCACTAAGTATTGTCTTTTGCTATTTTATTAAAAAAGCCTTAAATTTGACACATTTAAAAGTATGTTATTGCATATGTCATTTCCTCTTATGTGTCCTTTCTAATCTTCCCACAAGAAAAACAACAACACACCAATTCAGATAACACTTGCTTTTAATTTAGATAAACACACAACCTTCTGCCTCTAACATACACTTCAAAAAGCATGTTAGGTTATAAAAGAAAAATATCATACATTAACTAACTATACTACGTACCTTTTAAATTGTTATCTTCAGGATCATAAAAATCTACAAAGGAGTAATACTGTTTCTGCAATCCTTCCTTCTAAAAGATTTACTATCTTAGAAACTTTCCAGAAAATATATTCATTGTGTTTAGCATTACTTCTTCAATTTCATACCAAACTTATGCTTATCACATGATTGCTCACCCAATTATACAACAAAATAAAAAGCATCATCAAATAGTTTAATAGGAATATAAGAAAATGTAGTTTGGTTCATCAAATGGTGCAGAAAATGATGTCACAACAAAAATTCTGATTGCAAGTAAGATATTAGTTGTACTAGAGTCTGTATCCCCACACGTCAAGAAAAAATGAAAGTACAGAGCCTTGAAAATATAAACGGACTATAAGGGTCTGGACTCAGTCATACCACCATGATTTTAAAAAGCAATAGAATGAAAACATAATATAAAATATTTATGCCTGAATATTTATAACGACCAGATTCTAAGTTGTGTGAGGAAAAGTCTACGCCTTCATCAGATTGATACTAGTATTTCCTTGCACAATCCTGTGTTCACATTCTCATATTATTTCAAATAAACACTAGGCAGATAATGCAATGAAATCATCTTACATCATTATTTTCCCCAAAAAAATAGAAAGACGTGTCTCTGTGTGTATCAATGTGCACGTGCATGTGTATGTAAAATTTCTGCCAACTTTCTCATTCTGAACTACTTTCCTCTAATGAATCCTTTCACTACATTATTTTAACGCCTCCAATTTAAACTGTAGGCTTACATGATTTCTAAAGTCTCTGTCTATCTAGCAGAATCCTTTACACAAAACCTCCGAAAGCATTTTCTTCTATTAGCTTAGATACTCAAAAATGCTAGCTCTTGGTTGGCTTGAAGAACATGCTTGGCAAAAATCACATCAGTCATCCTTACTTCTTCTCTTTTATTTATGGAGCCAAGCAGGCCAGGAAACAGGCACGCCAGCAGAGTCTCTCTCTCTGTCTAATTAGGTTTCTTTAAAGTAAGACAAAATGCAGGGAGAGTAGAGTGAAGGGTGCACTCTGCCCCTCCACGCAGCTCAGCTGGCCCAGGCAAACGGTGATAGACCTTCCAGACGCACAGCAAACAAACTGACATTATGTCCACGGGTTATCATTATCATCTTTAAAAAAGAAAAACATCTGATCGATCTCTCCCTACCACAATGATGCTTCAGGGCATGCCTCTCTCTGCTGGGGAGTGATTGACCATCGGGTATCATTAAAGATGGCTGGTAGACGGAAGTGGACGGATGGGCCAGGCGTGGGGCGGGTGGCAGAGGGGGAGCCAGCTCAGAGGCAGCCACAGGTCTAGCTCCTCCTTGCGTCTTTTTCTCCCTCCTGGACTCTACTGACCTTTCACTCAGGAGCCAGCTGGAGCCCAGAGAGGCTTAATTGAATAGATTCCTCAGATGTGTGTGCAGTATGGGTGATGAAGGAAAGAGGAGGAGGGAATGAAGGCTGGAGACTGTGGTGAAAGAGAGGACGGGGGAGGGACTTTCCATGACCTTCAAAGGGTAATTGCCTGCCCTTCCTAGGCCCTTAGTAGAGCTTGATTTGCACAGGGCTCCTGTTGTCTGGTCTAGCCAAAGCTTTCCAGCCCCCCTCCCTGAACCCCAGCTTCAGAGATGCAGCACAAACAGCCTCTCCCCCGCGACCTCCCGTCCAATCAATAGCAGACTGGCCAAAGTGGCCGCAGCTCCCCCTCTGTCCCTCCCAGGCAGAGCTGCAGTCCCAGGCTCCGCTCGCCCTGGCGTCCCGAACCTCTCTCATTAATCTGAGCCCAGGAAGAAGCAAAACAAAAGAACCAGAGGGGTATGGGGTTGACCAGAAGCACTGATGTGTGCGTTTGTGTTCACGTGTGTGTGCGTTGAATTCAGCCAGTGTGTGTTTAATGGAATAAAATCAAAGCCAGTGGAGAAAGCAGACCTCTCCTCTGGCCCTTTCTCTCTCTCTCCATCTCTCTCTCTCTCTCTCCTTCCTTCCCTCCCTCTTGTTTCCATTGTTTGTTTCTGAAATTATAAATCACACGAAGTAACCAGATTAAGAATTTATCCACGAACACTGCCCCTCTCTGCTTCTCCCAGCTCTCTTAACCCTGTCTTTATGGTGTGAGTGTGTGTGTGTGTGTGTGTGTGTATGTGTGTGCGCATGTGGGTTTTTTTTTTTTTGGAACATAAGTAAAAAGGAGTCGGTGAATGTCAGCTGAGTTAAATGGGTGACAAGGGAGATGGAAAGAAGAAAATTCATCCCTTCTTGTCTTTGAGAGCAATTTAATTAGGCCTGAGCCCCCTGTGAGTGGGAAAGAAACAGGCTGGGGTGGCTCGTCTGGGTTTCCTCTGAAGGCAAAAGCGGCCTTGGACACTGCACAGGTGCCTGTAGACACACACAAAGGGTTTTTAAAGGATCATGTAAGAAGATCAACCGATAAGCAGCTAATTTTGTGTACTTAGGGAGAAGCCAGTGAGTATACTCCCACCGGAATACCGAGGGTAATGGGATAAGAAAAAGGAGGGGGCGAGGTCTTAAGTATTTTCCTATTAATGCTGATCACTAAAATTAAAGATTTATACTGCTTGACAGGGTGGCTAGCTGTAACTCTCAGGGACCCTGTGCGTGTGAGCATGTGTGTTTGTGTGTGTGTGAGTATGTGTGTATGTATGTACATTTGAAGGGATACGGTGTGTGTGTAGAAGAGTATGCAGAGGGGTGTGTCTATAGAAAATATGAATTGATAGAGTCATATACATACAAATAGGGTTTTTTAAAAAATATTGAGTTATTTTGAAGATTTTCATCAGAAATCACTTTTAAACTAATTGGCATTTTCAGCGAAGAAACCTCATTCGGGGTTCAAGTGAATTTTCTCAAATGTCATTTGACTCAGGAAATATGACTGATCTGCCTGATTTCTGGATGAGAAACGAAATGAGCCGTCGTCCTTCCGGATATCATAGACTTGGGATGAGGGATTTTATGGTTAATGCCATCAGATTCAAGTCTCCCACTTTGAAAGGAGAAGTCCATCAGCCTCAGGGGAAGGCTGAAATCTAAATACGTCTCTAAATCCGCTGCTGCGCTTAAAGCTGGCACGGAGCAATGATAGATGTCTCTCCCTAAGTAATAATTAACAAATAAATGGCAATAAATAATGAGGTGGCTGATATCAAAAAGTTAATAGTGTTATACGTTCACATTTTAGATTTCACAATTTTACTTCCTAAGGTCAGTATTCGATATGGAAGTCAAGAGTGAAACAAGAGGTTAAATTAATATGTTTGGGCCACAGTGTGGGATATTAAATTTTTAGAAGTATGATTAATACAGTCATTCTCATAAAACACTAATGTCAACAACGGAAGATAGAAACACAAGAAGGGAATGGAATGGGTAACAGCACACATGGAAAAGTAGACATAGCCAGAAACAAGAATAATAATATCTGGGGCATTGACCTCAGGCACAGATGAACCAAAAGGTGTGTAGCCATGCTTAAGAAAAGGAAAGCAATGCAAGGAAGACAGTCCTCACACACAGAGGGCGGTGTTGTAAGTGGACTGCAGCAGGAGAAAACCATCGCAATGCATTTGTTCCATCGGAAGAAAGCTCATTGTGAATAAACCATTCATTGTGCTTGCTCATAAAACTACTGAGAGATATATCTTCTTCCCTTGTACCAATCCCACCCTGCACTCCCGGGCTGGGCATTCATATCTTCTGCCATAGATATGCTTAGGCAGTGGGGTTGCACACCATAGTCAGGGGTATTTAGAGTTCCTGCAACAAATAAAGATTCCCATGAAACTTAGTCAAAACAGACTAGAAAAGAGCTGTGAGAAAGGAGAGATAAAAGATAAGATAAGAACAAGGTATGTTTCAAAGTGGTGTAGTTCAATACAGAGGGAAAGAGTGGGGTAGATAAGGGAAGAAAGAAGTACAGAGAGCCAGTAGGGATGGGGAAGGGATGAAAGGAAATGAACAGCTTTGATAGAAAGGAAATGGGGATGGGGATAAGCTATTAACATGTTCTACATCACCTAAACCTTTTTTGTTGCTGTTCTCAAATACTAGCCTAATTTCAATTACCACCTAGAAATGTGAGATTACTCTTAAATATGCATATTAATGAATTAATGCTCGTCAATACTTGTTTACACACAGCAAACAGAATGATCATTAAATGCTTTATAATTTATCGATGAAGTAGAAAGGCATATAGTTAGGGTATCAAACTGTATGCATTGAAGAGTTATAAATGTTGGCATGGCGCAGCTTCCTCATGGCTATTCTAGATATGAAATCCATTCTTATTAAAGGGAAATTACTTTTAGAAATTCGAGACTTCCTTGAAAACAGGCAATCAAAATTTTCAATTACTTAGAGGAGTCACTTATAGTCTAATCCTACATAAAACCAAAATAAGAATTCTCCAGTCCAGTTGGATTTTTGATTAATATGAGGTTACTGAACAAAATGGCAAAACACCCAAAATCTCAACACCTTCACAATAGCTAGATTATTTTTTAAATGTCATCCCTCTTTGCCTGACTGGTAATTTGTATAAACTTATATATTTTTTGGGAGTTAACTACATGTGATTTTTTAAAAATATTTCTTCCTTGGTATGTATGTACACACCAAGGTCAGACTTATAAAACAATAAAAAGAGTGAAACACAGGTGATTTGTAGGTGATTTATTTTGTAAACTAAATGATTTTCCATTTCCAAGTGTTTAATATTAATAGGAAGGCATTAATTCATGAATTTAAACGACTTAAGGTAAATCAGCTCAATAGATATAGAACACTAATCAAAGGAGTAGATTTACCTGACCCCACTTAAACATGCCAAAAAATGAAAATTGTATTTAAGACTGAGGAGAGAGAAGTTTATACATACATAGGAAGCGTTCTGTACATTTTCTTTTTTAACTCTTGGTAAACATAGATGACACACGGTAGTCTTCCGGCAGGACATGCATTTATTTTGTCCCCCGTTCTGTAGAGCAACCGCTGAATAAAGAGGAGGCCAGAAAGAATTACAATCTCATAGTCACTGACATAGCAGCGCTAAGAGAAGATGATATAACTCAACCTCAGATTGCACCCTCAAGAAATCATGTTGAATTTCGCATCTTGACAAATCCTTCTGCGTATGATGAAAGCAGCCTGTGAGAGGAGCACACACGTGCACACCTGGATAACATCGCAGATGCATCAATTTTGTTCCGGGGACCTTTATACTATCGCCCTAACTGGAGGAACAGCAAGGTGCTCTCTCAACCACATCATTGATCCTACGAAACTCAGGCCAAAAAAAAAAGAAAAAGAAAAAGAAAAAAAAATCATTTTATGACACCACATTTAAGAGTTGTTTAAAGGTTTAGAGGTATACTTTTTTAATTCTGAAATTCTATCAACCTCATATTGATAAAAGTGTTCATACAGAAAAGATACTCGGTCATAGATACTATCTATTAGTTAAGCAATATTGGCTTCTTATAGTGACATCATCTTCAAATTTAAATAGTCCACATTTATTTATCTAGGAACTATTAATTCCATGTGCTTATGTGAGGCAGAAAAGAAATACTTTTCCCCTCAAAAGAATTCACTGTGAAATCTTCTACATGCCACATTTGCTTATTCATTTTTTAAAATTCAATTTCTACTAAATATATTTCCCCGATATGCCTAATTGTGTGTAGTTTGTACACTATTATGTTTCCAACATTGAGCATATTTTTAAAGCAACAGGATTTGCAGTGCAAACTTCCTACCAAAACAACAACAGCAACAAACCTCTAAGTCCTTAGCACTGCACTGATGAATTCTAACATTTTAAAAAGTAACACAATTCCAGACAAACTCTTCTAGGAAATAAAAGCAGGTTGCTCATCCCTACTCATGTTACATAGGAACACTATTCTGATGCCAAAGTTAGAAGTTATTGCAACAAAATTACAGACAAATATCTCTGAAAATAGATTAAAAATACCCTAAACTTGGCATAATGAAGTCAGCCATATTTAAAGAGCTCACATACCATAGCTAAGTTGGGTTTATCCTGACGATGTAGGGGTGGACTAACAATCATAAACCAGCCATTGTATAAATCACTTCATTAATATACTAAAAATGAGAACTGTACACCTGTCTTAATTATTCAGAATAGATGCAGAAATAGCATTTATCACAATTCAGTATCCAGTCATATTTTTTAAAAATCTAGTCCAACTAAGTGGACAAAGAACATTTGTATAACTTTTGTCACTTAAAGGTGAATGACTAAATAATTTCCCAGAAGACGGTAAAAAGGATAATGGTATTTATTGCCACCACTTCTGGAAAGGACTATAATGAAGATTTTCATCAGGATGATAAGGAAAGAAAGAAAGAAAATAACAAAATTGGAAAGAAAAATTAAGACATTTTTGTTGACAGATAACAAGATGATCTCAAAAATTTTAAAATACCCTCTGAAAAAGGTATGAGAAATCATTGAATTTAGCAATATCACATTGAACAAAGTTAATATGCAGAATTAAATTATTTTCTATACCAGTGAGCAGTTGAAAAATAAAATTAAGATATTTGAAAAGTTGAATTCAAAATGGAGCCTGAAATCTGAAATTTACAACTTCTAGAAGAAAACATAAAGAAAGACTTTCTTGATATTAGTCGTAGTGGTGAGATCTTGGATATGAGACCAAAAACACGGGAAACAAAAGAAAAAATAGTGAGTGAGACTACATCAAACTAAAAAACAAAATTAAAAATTAAAAAACCACACAGTGAGAAAGCAACCTTCAAAATGGGAGAAATACTTCCAAACCATATTTGACTAGGTGTTTATATTCAGAATAAGTGCTGGGCATAGTGAGGCACTCCTGTAATCGCAGCTACACAAGAGGCTGAGACAGCAGATTGCAGATTGTGGTCAGCTTTAGCAATTTAGGGAGACTATGTCTCAAAATAAATTAAAAAAAAAACAGGCTGGGGCTCAGTGATAGAATATGCCCTTGGGTTCAATTCCAAGGGTTGTAAATACACATATATATATATATATATATATATATATAATATATATATTATATATATTATACATATATAATATTTTACACATATATATACATATATACACACATATATACATATATATACATATACATATATACATATATATCATATATATATATATGTGATATATATGTGAGGCTGAGACAGGAGGATCACAGGTTCAAGGTCAGCCTCAGCAACTTAGTGAGTCCCTGTTTCAGAATAATAAAATAAAATGGCTGGGGGTGTAGCTCAGAGGTAGAATGTCCCTGGGTTCAATTCCCAGTAACACACACACACACACACACACACACACACACACACACACACACACTGGAACCACTGTATGATCCAGAAATCCCACTTCTGGGTAAGCCAAGATATGGAAAAAACCCAAATATTTATTGACAGATGAATGGATAAACACATTGTAGTATATACACATATTGGAATATTATTTATCCTTAAAAAAAGAAACTCCTGTAATTTGCAACAATGTGAGTGGACCCAGAAGACACTGCTAAGTAAAATAAGCCAGTCACAGAAGCACAAATTCTGCAGGATTCCTCTTATGAGACATACTTTGTGTGCTAAGAACACTTAACATGAGTGCTACTCTGTTGACAAATTTTTAAGTCATCAATTAGTCTAGCACTATGTTTTACAGCAGATCTCTGGAACTTATTAATCTTTACAGTTGTAACTTTATACCCATTGAACAACAACTTCCCATACACCCCTTTCTCGTCCCTTGTTAATTGCCATTTTACTGTATAATATCAATCATGGGAATTATTTTATAATGGATTCAGTTTAGTGAAACTTTATTCTCTTTGAAAGTTTGATCAGATAGAGCTAGCCCATGAAACACTTTTGGAGCTGAAAGACCATCATACTTGCCCATCTGAATATATTTTCAGAGCATTATTCATATCTGAAATTTTTCCAAAAAGTAAATTCATTAAAAAATACCCAAGTAAACTCCAATAGGCATTTGATTTTTATATTGGCCACTTAATTCTTACACTTTAAAGGATTCTCATAATGTTTATGCCTTATGTTACATAGATCAATTTCAAAGAGATCTTGAAAAACTTACTTTTTATTTCCTATTAACACTTAGGACATTTCCTGGTGTTGCAACGTTATATCTATACTATATGGTGACCCTATAGGTAGCAACATATGAATCATGCTATGAATTAGCTCATGTAAATTTAAGTAGTTAGTAAGGGGATTGGAAAAAACATTCCCTGATTTTACGTTGTATCAGATATTATAAATAATCTAGAGATGATTTAAAGAGAACTGGAGGATGTACATAGGTATTTACAAATATTGCACTATTTTATAATAGTGTATAATATAAATATAATATAGTATATAATAATAATAATAAACAAGTAAATAATAAATAAGTATTTGTATAAAATAATATAAAATAAGGGCCATGAGCATCTTTGAATTTTGGTGTCCACGGAAGTACTGGAACCAACTCCCTATGGATACTGAGGTGTGTGTGTGTG
>PVJS01047287.1:0-15501 GCA_004027185.1 Glis glis
GATGGTGAGGGATGGTGAGGGATGATGGTGAGGGATGATGAGGGAGGATGGTGAGGGATGATGGTGAGGGGACAGTGCAGAGGGATGATGGCGAGGCATGATGATGAGGGGTGTTGGTGATGGGATGTAGACGTAGGTGTTGAGGGCTGTTGGTGTGGAAATGTCTGTGAAGGAGTTCAGTGAGGGTAGGTGGGTGTGGGCTGTTGGTGGAGGGTTGGTGTGGGTAAGCTGATTAGGTGCTTTGCTGGTGAGGAAGTTGTGGGACAATGGTGAGGAGGATTTGGTGAGGGGTCAGGAGCACTATCGTGAGAGAACAGGTTTGATGTCAGTGGGTGGGTGTTCGTAGGTATGGGGAGGCAGGTGAAAGGGTGTTGATGAAGGGGTGCTGGTGTGGTGGGGTGCTGATGGGGACGGGTGAGCACACTGGAGTGTGGGGATGTTGATGCAGGCTTTGGTGTTGGGATGCTGGGTGGAGGTACAGGATATTGGAGTGGGGATGTGGTGAGATGTTGGTGTTGGGATTTGGCAGAGGAGACGTTCATGAGTTGACCTTGTTGGGGGCCTGTTGGTAACAGAATGTTGGGTGGATGGTGAGGGGACAGTGGTGAGGAATTGTTGGTTTGGTGCCTGTGAGGAAACGTGAGGCGATGTTGGTGAGGGATGTTAGTAAGGGGATCATGGTATGGGCATGTTGGCGAGGGGCGTTAGCGCATGTCAGTGAGTGGATTTGGTGTGGACACGGTGAGATGTGGTCAAGTGATTATTCATGAGGGCATGTTGCTGAGGAGATTTTGTAGGACTTGGCATGGGATAGTTGGTGAGGGATGTTGGTGAGGGAATGGAGCCCTTCTGCTGGATCATGGCGTGTGAAATCCCTTCCATGGCACCGGCTCCCTCCCCAACCCGAGGCAGCACACGCAGGGCTGGCATCACGGACAGGGACATCCTTTCCTCCAGGGGGATCCTGGTCATGGTCCTGTGGGCTGAGCTGGATGAGTGGAGGGACCTATGTCCACCCACCTTCCTGTCCCATGAAGTTCCTGGTGGGAGCACAGCAGTCTAGGGTTGATGCTCAGCTTGTAGGAATCAGGGGAGCAGGTGGGTCAGTTCTCTCTGTCACTTCGCTTGGTTCCTCGAGGGGAGGGAAAAGAGGCAGAGGCTGATAAAATAGTTGGAGTCCTCCCCTCTAGTTGCAGGCCATAGTCCAATGGCAGAGAGGTGGAGAATCAAAAATCAGTGAGTCACCCTGAGAGAGGACAGACAGGGCGTCAGGGTGTGATGGGGTGAATGGTGACCCCTAAGTGTCTGTGCTGACCTCTGAACACCCAGTACTTCAGGATGTGGCCTTTTTGGAAATAGGATCTTCGCAGGTGTGACCAGGCACAGTGAGGTCACACTGCCGTAGGGCGGGCCCTTGTCCACATGACTAGGCCTTATAAGAGGAGGACTTGGACACAGAGACGCACGCCTGCAGATCGTGTGATGATGCGGCCACAGCCAAGAGCTGCCAGAGAGGAGCAAGACCCGGGACAGGTCCTTCCTTGGCACAGACACAGGGGCTGGCAGCAGCAGGTGGGTCCAAAGCCTTTATTAGACAGGGGAGCGCAGCACAGGGGCTCTTGGGCCTGCTCTCAGGGGCTCAGGGTGGGGCAGGTGAGACCAGGGCCCCAGGCAGGGCTGGTTTGAAGGAAGGGGCTGCAGGGAGGTGAGGGGCAGAGATGGCAGGGAAGAGGCCAGCAAGGAGAGGGCACCGGGGAGCCTCAAGGCTGGGCAGGGTGGAGAGGCTGAGGAGGACCTGGGGGGAGCTGGAAGTGGGGTCTTAACATCTGGACCTCCTTGAGAGAAGGGCTTCTCTCCAGTGGGAGAGACCCCGTGGGGCTGCGGTCCCATTAGCACCATGGGCAGGAGGTGGGGGCCGGGTGGGCGCTAACAGATCCAGCGGATGAACCTGTCGAAGAAGCTGGGCTGCGCCAGGCTGTCAAAGTCCTTCTCTCGGAAGATGGCCGCCCTGTCGCCCAGGCTGATCTTGGTGAGCACGTCCATGTCTACATCGCCGCCCACAGCCACCACGGTGGGCACCACGTTCTGCTTGCGCATGGAGTGTACCGCCTCCTCCAGGCTGTCGTTGCCCGTGACGCCGTCCGTGAGGAACACGAAGGACAGCTCCGCGTGGCGCCGCGCCCCGCCCCGCGCGCCGCGCACCACGTTGTTGATGGCGTGCACGATGCCCGCACCCACGTGGGAGAAGGAGTTGAGGTAGCTGGTGCTCTCCAGCGCCTCGTGGATGACCGTCAGGTTGGAGGTCAGCGGGAAGGCCACCTGCTGCTCGCGCTGGCCGCCGTACTGCAGCAGGGCCACGCGGGCGTTGAGGGGGTCGTCGTCCCTGCGTGCCAGCGTCAGGCGCCTCGACACCTCCTCCACGAAGCGCCGCGCCTTGTGGAAGTTCTGCTCACCCAGCCGCTCGGAGCCGTCCAGCAGGAAGACGATGTCCACGGGCCGCTGCGTGCACTGGGCCACGTACAGCTCTGCGGGGGAGATGCGGGGTGGGCGCGGGGCCAGGACCCGCCCCGCCTCTGCACGCACTCCCTGAAGACCAGCCCTGAGTGGGGGTCCTCGGCCCAGACTCATCTGGAATGAGTTTGGGGGCACCCAAACGTGAGGACCAGAGACCTGGGGGGGAGGCCAGAGACCCGGTTCCTCCACTGAGCACCATCTTGGCCCAGGCCAGCTACCTGCAGGCCCTCCTTGGTCTGAAAAGCCCCTCCTCTTGGCCCAAGAATTAGCAGTTCAGAAAACAGCCATCTGAGGTGGGAGGGCAGGACCTCAGGAAGACCCCGGCCCTGACCTTCTCTCACTACCCCCAGTACCCTGGAGCTAGCCAGGCCATGTGTCTTCCAGAAATACAAGGAGCTCAAGTGCCCTTGAGTTTGCCACAGCGTGGTGTGCAGTGAGGTCTGGCAAGGCCAGGAGGACCCTCCCTGTGTGGGCCATCATCAGCCCTGGACTCAGGGTCCCCCAGTGCAGGGACAGCATGGGTGGCTGCAGCCTAGTCAGGCCCTCACCACACACATGGGCATCAGAGACACTGCCTGGGGCCCCACCAGCTACACACCAGGCACACAGGCCGGGCCCCATCCCTGCAGGGCTAACCCCAGCACCAGCATCCAGTGCCTCAGCTCATCCTTGGACACTGTCATGGGTCTAGCTCTTCAGACCCCCAGGGAATCCCACCGAGAACAGGGTCCTGACCCTGGGCATACAGACCAAGGACCTCCATGCAGGCCCAGCTTCCACAGCCCCAGGGGCAACAGATGCCCAAACCACAGGTGTGTTGAAGGTCCCACTGGTCACAGCAATGCATCTGCTCTATACATTTTGGCCTTTATAAGCTGTGTAGCTTCTGAGGACGACACCCTGGCAGATGAGGTCCTTTTTGATGAGCTTATTAATGACGTAGCTTATTTTGGTGCTAACCACACCTGGAACTTGCTTAGAGTGCCTAGTAAGTTCCAGGGGCTGCCGGACTTCCCAGGCCCCTCACAACTAACACACGTTCTCACAGTCGTCACCACAGATTTGCCACGGGGCTGGCTTGGGGAGTCCTCCTAGAGGCATGGGTATTATGCAGCCTGGGGGAGACTGGAGGCTGACGGAGGCTCAGCAGCGGCGGGTGTTCTGGGATTGTTTTAGGGTTCTGCACCTCCCCTTTGTGGGCCTCCCTTCTCCTGCCTGCCACCGATAGCAGAAAGTCTGGCCAGCCTGTACTATGCAGTGGGCACAGACCAGACCTCCCCAGGAAGAACGGCCTCACCTGAGCTAGAGGGGCACACAACTTGGAGAAAGACAGAGGCCCAGTGCGAGACAAGGGCTCCAGGACTGAGAAAGTCCCTCCTGAGCTCACTGTGGGAGCAGCGACTTTGTCCCACCACCCCTGCTGCCCCAGGGGAGAGCTACGCACTGGGAGAGGATGCCCCAGGTTCTTGGCTTAGGTGCCGGAGAACAGCAAAGGTCCCTCAAAGAGCAGACAGATCCGATGGTGCCTTGGGATACCCAGGGCTGGGCTGGGGACGCCAATGCCTGCAGGGCGGGGCAGGAGCTCTGGCAGTCTGACCAGTGTGGCGTGACGCCGGCTCAGAGGCATCATGGCATCAGGACGGCTAGGCACCACAGGAGCCATCTGCCATCTAGCCCTTCTTACAGCACCCCGTGGGCCGTGAACACATGCTGTCACCAACATAGGGTCATGTCCACACCTGATTGGGCTCTCATGACCACTGGGGCCTGTCTCTGTGAACCCAGCAGAACCAGTGAGGCGACTTTCCCAAGTACTTAGATTTTGTCTCATCCTCCCTACATCCCCAAATGGGCAGCTCAGGGGGACTGGGGTGGTGTGGTCAGCTGAATAATGGCTCCGAAAGATGCCCACATCCTAATCCCCAATTGGTGAGGGTTACTTTATGTGGCCAAGAAGGACCGGGATCAAGTTAAGGATCTTGAGATGCAAGCTTCCTGGACTTAGGGTGGGCCTTAAATTCAATGACTGGTGTTCTTTTAAAGTGAGTGGAGGACTCAGACACAAAGAGAAGATGCCATGGGAAGATGAGGGTGAACCTGCAGCGATGGACTGCAGGCTGGGGATGGCAGCGTGCCAGGGGCTGGGAGACCCTCTTCCGTGCAGAGGAAGGTGACCGGGGGCTCGCAGGAAGGAGCCGGCCCCTGAGAACTTCTGGCCTAAGACTGAGAGGTGAATTCCTGTGAACCTAAGCCCCCAATTTGTGGGAGGCAGCCCCAGGAAGCTAAGCAGCAGGCAAGGGGCTGGCTCTGCCATCTCTGCACACGGGGACCCTGTGCTTCAGCAGAGAGCCAGCGCAGTCTCGGGGTCCCCCGTGATGTCCCTGTGCACCAGCTTAAAGGTGTCAATGAACAGCTGCATCCAGTCCTGCCGTTCCAGCCCCGTGGCGAACTTGGCCCGCTCCGCGGTGTAGACCATCACGGCCACCAGCTGGGAGTAGGAGGTGGGGTCCTTCGTGACCTCCGTGGAGTTTAGCAACTGCTGGATCAGGGGGATGGTCCTGGGGAAGGTGGGGTCCGGACCCTCTTCCGTGCGGAGGAAGGTGACCGGGGGCTCGCCACCAGGCTGCCGTCCATCTGCAAGGGAGTGTCCAGAGAAGACTTTAGGGCCTTGGGTGCATGTGAGCAGCCTCCAGCCCCTCCTCGGCCTCGCTCCTCCAGAGCAGTTAGGACCAAAGCAGAGAGCAGAGACAGGTGCAGGGGCGAGTTGGCTGACGATATGCGGCAGTGGCAGCCTGGGCGGAGGTGGCAGGGGTCTCAGAGCTGGAGGCCAGGACACTAAGAGGAACCTGTGCGGTTGCCAGAGACCTGAGAGAACCTCTGGGCATGGCAGCTCATCCAAGGCCTGCACTAACAGACATGGCAAGAAGCTACACAGCCCCCAGCTTATGGCTGCATCTCTGAAGACCCAGCCTGAGATCCAGGGTGTCTGCAGAGGGAGCCTGCAACCCTCACCTGTACCAGCCCTCTGAGAGGTGGACCTCAAGGAAAGCCAACATCCAGGGAGCGGGCCAGGGAATCCCTCTCCTCTGGCTCTCTGTGTCTCTCTACTGTTTCTCCATCTCCCTCTCTGTCTTATCTCTCCATCTCTGTCTCTTTCAGTGCCCGCTGGAGGGGAGGGTCTGACTTGGGTGGGTGTCTGGTTCTAACTCACTCTGCCACCTCTGGTTTCGAGGGAGTCATGAGCAAGCCCTGACACCAGTGAAGGACCCCTTCCCCCGGCCTCTGCACCGCAGGGTGCTCTAGCTCTGGGGTTCCCTGCGCCTTGTTCCCAGCCCCTGAGCTTGGTTGCGCTGTGGTCTCTCCCCATTGTGGTCACTACTGGGTCAACTTGTGTGGCCTCAAGCCTGTGTCTAGTTGGCTTTCTGTCACCCTCGGTGGTCCTAACAGTCGAGACAGTCCCCTGGTTTGGGCAGGTCCAGGGTGGCTGGGCTTGAGGGTGAACAAGGCTGTTTGGCCTAGGAGGTTGGGCCAGAGCGGGTGGTGTCCACCTGCTGTTGTGTGTGCCCCAGAAATGCCGACGAGGGTGCTCACCAGGCCGTGGTCTGAGGGCACGAGGGCTCCACGTCCCCGTCACTATGCTTAATTTACCTTGAAGTTTCAAACAGCCATGAAGGAAGGGAGCTCTGTGAACTCAGCAGAGGTGGGGAAGGAGGGAAGGGTCTCCTAGGGGCAGCTTCATTCCTGTGGGGACCTGGGGCTTCAGGGGAGGTGGGACGAGGTAAGAGTGGCCAAGCTCCCATTTCCTCCCCGCCCCTCACTAGCACCATGTGGCTCTCAGCAGGGCTCCCTGTCCTGGGAGTTCTGTCCTGGAGCCACTGCATCTTGTGGGCAGCATCACCCCAGCGCCAAGTCAGACAGACATCTCAAGAAAGGGAAACCATGGGTCGATCAGACTCACAGACACAGATGCAAAACCCTGGACAAGACCCTAGGGGAGCAAATCCAACAACTCACAGCAAGCAGGACACCCCAGGAGCAAGTGGGATATGTAGCAGGTACGCGGGGCTCGTCTGACAGTTGAAACTCTGAACAGGACCTGTCACATCAGGAGCTCAAGGAAACTCATGATCGCATCAACAGGCACAGGAAAAGCCCGATTATCAAGATCCAGCACCCTCCTTCCCCAGCGGAAGCTCCCTGAAAACTAGGAGTGATGGGGAGCTTCCTCAGAACACAGAAACCTTAGCTAGCGTCGGCACTTAAGGGGAGATGCGTGGAGCTTTCTGGCTAGGACCAGGAGCAAGGCCAGTGCTGAGGTCTGGCTCACACTCAGGGGTTGAGCTGCCTGGGTGCTGGTGTGTGCACCAGCCCCCCTGCACAGACCCTGGCTGGTCCTCATGCTCCCAGGGCTGGGCACCCCGCGGGGTAGGGGACATAGGCTGCGTCTCAGTCACTGTCACCCGAGGAAGGTGCTGCTCCCCAGGGCACCCTCTGGGCCTCGGAGCTGGAGGAGGGATCTGTGGGACATTGGAGCTGGGGGTCTGAAGCTGGGGGTCTCAGTGCAGACCGGGCCCCTCACCTTTGGTGGAGACAAGTGCTGACACTGTGCTGCCAGCGTTGTGGGTTTCTGGAAAGCTCTGAGTCCACAGTTGTCCCCAGACAATGGAACCCAGTGACGAGGCCAAGGCACAGCTCCATGAGCACTTCCCTGGGAATGTTCTCTGTCCAGATACTTGTGAAGACCCTGACCTCAGTTCCACAGTGCCCTCCCTCAGGTGCCCTTGTGCCCGTGAGTGTGCTCAGCAGCCACCCTGTCTACGGGAGGGGACATGGGACAGTGAGAAGCACTGAGTTCCTGAGGCAGATGCCAGGGCAGGGCACAAACCCTGAGGATGGCTACCCATGGCCCCACAGGACACCCATCCCCACTGAGCCCCAGGCTCCCTGAGGGGCAGCGCTCTCCAGGGGGCACCTCCCGTGGCACCTCCTATGGCCCATGCTGCCTCATCCTGCAGCAATGACTGTAGGTGGTGACAGTTTTGTCCAGAAGAGCACAGGTGCTCCCCGCTCCTCCCGGGGAATGGTAGATCCCCTGCTCCAGGTACCCCACCTCGGCCTGGCAGAGCCCCTGCCTGGGCACCCAAGCTCCAGCCTGGCAGAGCCCCTGCTCCAGGCACCCTAGCTCCAGCCTAGCAGAGCTTCTGCCCTGGGGCACCCAAGCTCCAGCCTGGCAGAGCCCCTGTCCTGGGACACCCAAGCTCCAACCTAGCAAAGCTTCTTCCCTGGGGCACCCCAGCTGTAGCCTGGCAGAGCCCCTGTCCTGGGGCACCCCAGCTGCATCCTGGCAGAGCCCCTGCTCCAGGTACCCCAGCTGCAGCCTTGCAGAGCCCCTGTTCCCGGTACCCCAGCTGCAGCCTTGCAGAGCCCCTGCTCCAGGTACCCCAGCTCCATCTAGCAGAGCCCCTGTCCTGGGCACCAAGCTCCAATTTGGCAGAACCCCTGCTCCAGGCACCCCAGCTCCAGCCTGGCAGAGCTTCTGCCCTGGGGCACCCCATCTCCAGCCTGGCAGAGCTCATGTCCTGGGGCACCCCAGCTCCAGCCTGGCAGAGTTTCTGCCCTGGGGCACCCATCTCCAGCCTGGCAGAGCCCCTGCTCCAGGCACCCCAGCTCCAGCCTGGCAGAGCTTCTGCCCTGGGGCACCCCATCTCCAGCCTGGCAGAGCTTCCGTCCTGAGGCACCCCAGCTTCAGCCTGGCAGAGCTTCTGTCCTGGGGCACCCCAGCTCTAGCCTGGCACAGCTCCTGCTCCAGGCACCCCAGCTCCATCCTAGCAGAGCCCCTGCTCCAGGCACCCCAGCTCCATCCTAGCAGAGCCCCTGCTCCAGGCACCCCAGCTCCATCTAGCAGAGCCCCTGTCCTGGGCACCCAAGCTCCAATCCGGCAGAACCCCTGCTCTAGGCACCCCAGCTCCAGCCTGGCAGAGCTTCTGCCCTAGGGCACCCTAGCTCCAGCCTGGCAGAGCCCCTGCCTGAGGCATCCAGCTCTAGCCTGGCAGAGCCCCTTCCCAGGGCATCCCAGCTTTTGGCAGAGCTCTGGCAGAGCCTTGACCCGACCTGGCAGGACACTGCCACCTCCAGCCTCACACAAATGCAGCTGACAGTGTTAGAAGTGAATTTGTCGCTGTGTGGGTATGGGGCATTTGCCTCCAGAATGTTTTAAGTGGATCATTTCATCCACCAAATGCAGGACTTCCTCCCAAAGACCTGGGGCAGGCCTGAACCCTGGGCGTTGGATGGCCTGGCCGTGTCTGTCCCCAGTGGGGCGGGTGCCAGGGCTCCCTCCACTGTAAAATGCCTTACAGACCAGGGGCTGAGAGCCAAGCCCAGGGCCAGACCAGCAGCACCTGCCCCTGCACCAGGTGGAGCTCAAGAGGCTATGGAGCCCCTCCCCTGCCGTGCTGGGGGCTAGAATCTCAAGGTGTCTCCCTAAGGAGATGCCTCCTGGGGGCCCGAAGCTCAATGTGTCTCCCTAAGGAGATGCCTCTGCAGCAGCTTGGCCTGGGGTGCACAGTCCCTCTCCCAGCACCAGCTTGGGGAGAGGAGGATCCAGAGGGAGAGGAAGGTCTACCGAGGGGAGGAAGGCCGCCTGGCCACTGCTGGTCTGGGTGGGGCTCTGCGTTACCTGTTTGGCAGGGAAGCTCTGGGCACACGATCTGGGGGTCTGGAAGAGAAGAGAGAGACCAGGGTCTCAGTCAGTCCCGCTGGGCCCCAGGGCAGCCCCTGCCCAGGAACCTTCCAGGGTGCCCCTCACCTGGGCAGAGCACATCCTCCATGTCGTCGATGAACTTCTCAGCGACCAGGTCGGAGAAGAGCGTCATGTTGCGCACCTGCTGCGGCTTGTCGCAGGCAATGGAGTACAGGTTCTCGCTCTCGTGCCGCTCGTGGAACATGTCCCCGATGCCGATGGCCGTCACTGTGACGTCGCGGTCACACAGTGCCCGCAGGTTGAGGTCGTCGTCCCGCGGGTCATGGCGCCCGTCTGTGATGACCACCGCGAACACGCGGGTCTTCTGACGCCGGCTCTCCTTGATGAGCTGGTTGTAGGCGAACTTGAGGGCGGAGGGCGTCCAGGTGCCGCCGGCGATCCACTCGAGGTTCTTCACGGCCTCCTTGAAGCTGGACAGGGAGTCGATGCGCTCGTCGTCCAGCTGGATGGCCTCGAAGGTGCCTTCGTGGCTGTACTGCACCACGCCCACGCGCGTGCCTGTAACGCCACAGTAGCGTGAGGCCCGCCCCATGGGCCTGCCCCGCCCTAGCAACCTGGTCCTGCCCCACGGACCTGCCACCCCTCCCCCAGCAGCCTGGCCCCACCCCACTGGCCTGCCACCCCACCCCAGCAGCCTGGCACCACCCCATGTGTTTCCCACCCTGCCCCCAGCACTCCTGTTCCACCCCCAGCAGCCTGGCCCTGCCCCATGGGCCTGCCACCCAGTCCCAGCAGCCTGGCCCTGCCCCATGGGCCCACCATCCTGCCCCCAGCAGCCTGGCTCTGCCCCCATGGGCCCAACATCCTGTCCCCCAGCACTCCTGACCAGGCCCCAGCTGTCGGGCCCTTGCCCCATGGGCCTGCTGCCCTGCCCCCAGCATGCTCTGCCCAGCTCCATCCCGCCAGTGCAGGTCCCGGGGGACTGCCTGGAAGCCAAGCTCCTCTGTCCACAGGGCTCCTGGGAAAGGAATCTCTGTCCATGGTCTCCTGCCTTTGCCCTCGCCTCCACTGACCTGTCTCTGACTTGGGGTCCTTGGCAATGGCCCCCAGCCTGTTGACCACATTGATGACGAAGTTCTTCTCCAGGGTGAAGTTGGTGTAGCCGATGCTCTCAGAACTGTCGATGACGAAGACCACATCTAGGGCGCCACAGCGCTTCTCACAATCTGTGGGGGTGACGGGGTCAGCGGGCAGGGCGCTGGAGGACCGTGGGAAGACCCCAGGCCCCATAGCACAAGGTCAGGGGAACGGGCAGGTGACCACATCCCAGTCCCCCACAGTTGTGTACAGGTCCCCAGGACTCACCGCAGCACCCGCAGGTCTCCCTCACATAGGTCATGACGTCACACTCCTGCAACACAGCGTGTGTGGGGCAGGGTCTCCAGGCCTGGGAGCAGACCCTGCCAGGACCCCAAGGTGCTCCACAGGAGAGGCCCTGGCTCTGACATCAGGCCCATGTTCTCATCCAAGCATGGAGCAGAGCCCAGGGAGGTGACGGTCTGCTCCTGCCTCCTGCACCCTCTGACCTCACCCAGCCTGCCCCCACCTGCACCCACCGCCCTGGCTTCTAATTTTTGGAGGAAGGACACTGGTTCTATCCTGTGTAACACCTACCGTGAGGCCAGGGTCTCCAGGGGGACCGGGCTCACCCTGAGAAGCAAGGATGACAGTGAGAAGCAAGAACTGTGGCCAGGCCACCAAGGTTTCTGGTGCCACCACCCAGTGCCCACTGAGCCATGGACCCACATCCCCAGGGGCTGTGGGCTGAGGGCAAAGGGACAAAGGGGGCCTACCTCTGGTCCTGGGACTCCTCTGGCTCCCCGAGGGCCTGGCTCTCCAGGGGGACCAGGATCTGCCTGAGAAGGAACAGGATAGGTGGCTCAGCAAATGTGCTGGGTGGGTCCCTGCACCCCAGAGGAGCCACGGTGCTGCCTGGGGGCTTGTGGGCATCAGGAGTGAGGGGAGGCTGCGTCACCTGCCTCCCCCCGAGGCTGGAGTCACACCAGGAAGCCTAGGCTCTGAGCGCCCGAGCAGCCACTGTCAGAGCCTGGCCTGCCAGAGAGGGACGGTGGCCACAGAGCCCACAGAGGAGCTCCAGAGATAGTGACTGAAACAGCTCATGACAACCTATGGCTCTTCCTACCCCACAATCATCTACTCACCCATTCACTCTCAGGAACCCACCCACCCACCCACCCATCCATGCACCTACTTGTCCGTTCGTTCATCCATCCATCCATCCATCCATCCATCCATCCATCCATCCATCCACCTGCTTACCTATCCATCCACCCACCTATCTACCCACACATTTATCCATCCATCCATCCATCCATCCATCCATCCATCCATCCATCCACCCACCCACCCACACTCACATATCCATCCACTCATCCCTCACCCCCTCACCCACTCACCCAGCCACTCATCTTCCCATCCCTCCCTCTGCTTATCTATACTTACCTATCCACCCACCCATGCACCCACTTGTACACCCACCCATCCATCGACCTGCTGACCTTCTACTCATCCCTCACCTGCTCACCCACCAACCCATCTCTCCTTCCACTTATCCATCACCTACCCATCCATCCACCCATCCATCCATTCATCCATCCATCCATCCATCCATCCATCCATCCATCCATCCACTCGCCGATCCATCTACCCACCCACTCACCCTTCCATCCAACCATCCATCCACTCATCTATCACCCATTCACCCACCTGCCCACCCCTCCATCCATCCATTCCTCCACTTATCCATCACCCACCCATGCATCCATGCATGCATGCATCCATCCATCCGTTCACCTACCCACCTGTCCATCCATCCATCTACTCACCCACTCATCTTTCTACCCACCCACCCATCCATGTACGCACTATTTATATCATCTATTACTATCATCATTTATATCACATCTGTTTACTATCCATCTATTTATATCACATATTCACTCACACACCCACCCGCCCAACTGCCCATCCCTCCAGCCATCCCTTTATCCAGTTATCCATCACCTGATCACCTACCCACTCACATCCACCTACCCATCCATCTACCCATCCACCCACCTACCTATCCATGCACCCACTTATATACCCATCCACCTGCCCACCTATCCATCTAACCATCCATCATCTCCTCACCCACCTATCTATCCAACCACTCACCCTTCCAGGAACCCACCCACTCACCCTTCCATCCACCCACTCACCCTTCCATCCACCCACTCACCCTTCCACTCACCTACCCACTCACCCTTCCACCCCCATCCACCCACTTGCCCATCAACCCACTTTTCCACCCACCCACCCACCCACCTATCCACCCGCCTGCTCACTCCCACCTGTTACCCATCCACCCATCATCCAGCCGTCCACTACTATCTGCTTTGTTTTGCTGTCACTCAGTCATCCGTCCACCTACAGCCCCTGTTGGACACCTGGCTTGTGCTGGGGACATGAGGGCGGAGAGGACACTGGCCTGGCTAAGAAGCACCTGCTGGGTGCTTCCAGGTGATCTTGGGTGGGGTTGGGGGTGAGGGTGGAGGTAAGGGAGGGAGCAGAGGCCTCTGAGCCCACTGTCCTCTTCAAAGGTGGGGTGCCGGGAGGGCTGGGTATCCTGGTCAGCCCCCTACTCTGGCCCAGCCCCGGCCACAGATGGAGAGGACACTCACAGGCTCCCCCTTCTCTCCTTTCCTCCCAGGTCCTCCTTTCATGCCAAAGTCTCCTCGGCCCCCCTGTGAAAGGGACACACATGTTAGCCCCGGAAGACGTCTGTCTCCATGCTCCCCCGACCTTCCAGCCCACCGGGGACACAGATGCGCATTCTGATGGGAGACACGCCTGTGCTTCAGGGCTGGGAAGTGGCAACGTTGATGCGGCTTTTCAGGCAAGCCCCAGCATTTGGTTAGAAAGGGACTCAGACCTGGCAGCCACCACCACCCAAAGCCCAGTGGGGCTGCCTGGCCTGGGACAGGTGAGTGACCACGAGGGCCCATGGCATGGGTGGCATCCCAGCCCCTGGATGCGGCATGCAGACCCACCCCATGAGCAGGAAGGGCTGGTTGGGTAGGGGTCACGTACCTCAGGGCCAGGTGGGCCGGGCTCCCCTTTTTCTCCCTGTGAGGCAAGCAGAAGTCAGATGGGTCACTCGGCCTCGGACCCAATGCCCAGCCCAGGACGGAGGTGACTCCCTCAGAGCTGAGAACGTCCCTCCTGGTCTCGGCTGTGGGTTCATGCAGGAGCTCCGTAGCACCCCTTGGGCAAAGGCTATGCGGTCCGTAGTGCTGAGTCCCCCACCCAAGGCTGGGCCACGTCCAACTGCTGCTCCACACCACCTCCTGCTGCCCGCTGGGCCTGCCTTGGCATCGAGTGACCCTGCACCCCTCCTTCCCCCTCCCTGTCCCCTGCAGAGACGGCTCCAGGGAACCCTGGGAGCCTTCAGGCCCTCCTGAGGGGTCCAGCCCCTCTCATGGAGCCCTGTCCCGTGCCACCACTTACCGGTGCCCCTCGGGGCCCTGGGTAGCTGAATCCAGGCCTGCCAGGGTCTCCCTGGAGGAAGAGGCTGAGTCAGTGGATGAACTGAGGATGGGGCGGAGCCTCAGTGTGGGTGTGGACAGGGGCACTATTGGCTGGGCTGTGGGGCTGAGAACAAGGCCGGCCTTGCCCGGCCCACCTCCTGCTGGGGGATTGAGGTGCCTGCAGCCCACATAAGGAGATGGTCCTTGGACCACATGGCCACCCCTCAGGGCCCGCCTCGAGAAGGACGTGCCATCCCCCAAGTGGTCAATGCAGGGGAGGGTCAATACAGGTGAGTGAAGGAAGGGCTGCCTGGTCCCCTGCAGCCCCACGCCATGAGGACCCGGCCTGGCCTGGCCTTGCCGGCCTCACTCTGAATTGAGAGCAGGAGCTCAGGCCCAGCCGAGGCCCCTCTGCCAGTCCAGGGTCTGGAACTGCACCCACCCCACCACCCTCCACACTGAGCCCCCCTGACCCTTCCTGCTGGGGTGAGGGGCGTACCTTGGGGCCTGGCTGTCCCGAGTCTCCACGGGGCCCAGCATCACCGGGGTCTCCCCGAGATCCCTGAAGGCAGGATAGAAACTGGGGGTCAGCACAGTCACCTGTGATGGGACTGACTTACACCCAGGGGTCACCTGATGCCCAGAGTCCAGCTCTGACCAGCAGACCACACTGTCCAGTCAGTGGTGCTGCCCTGAGGGCCCAGGGCCCTGGCTCCTCCTCCAGTGTGGGCCTGCAGGGAGGTCCCTTCAGGGCAGAGGAGGCTGGGGCTAGTGTGCAGGAAGGCCATGTTCCTGCTGATGAATTTGCCATGGGGAGGGTGACCACAGCCAGCTTGTGCCGCCCACAGATGGGGACCTCGGGGTCCTTCGGGGTGGGGGTGGACAGAGGCTCAGAGGGCAGAGTGGCCGGTGTCTGTCACTGACCTGCTTCCCGGGCTCCCCAACCGCCCCTGGGGGGCCTCTGGGTCCAGGCAGTCCTCGGTCTCCCTGCAAAGGAAGAGGGTGAGGTTGGGGTCCCCTGGCCTGACAGTGGCACCTCAGAGGCCTGCTGTCAGTCCTGCGCATGTCAGGGACTGGGGGAGAGCAGAGGTCCTGGCCTCAGTTCTGACCGCGGGGTGCAGCAGGGCAGGCTGTTCACGTGCAGTGCCCTCAGAGGGTGCTGGTGCCCCCCCCAGGAATGGCCTGGCCCCCCTGCCCACTGACCCCCCGCCCCTGTACCTTGGCTCCTTTGTTGCCGACCTCTCCAGCCAGGCCCCGGGGCCCCTCGGGGCCAGGATCTCCCTATGGGAAGAGAGACCCCATCAGTGTTAGCTCCTTGCTGGGGACTGGGGTCTGGGTCCCACCTGCTAGGCGGTGTGGCCGTGGCATGTGGGGCGGGCTCAGAGGAGGGGTCCTTTAACCCCCTGGACAGCAGGATTCCAGTTTGTGGAGAGTAATGTTAGAACAGTGGCATCCTTTATCCTGAAGTCCCCTGCCCCACTGACCACTGGGCTGGGACCCTGCCACCTTGGGAGGGAGCCGCCTCACCCTATCTTTTTTTTTTGCGGTACCGGGGATTGAACCCAGGGGCGTTCTACCTCCGCGCTACACCCCCGGCCCTATTTTTTATACTTTATTTTGAAACCGGGTCTCACGAAGTTGCAGAGGGCCTCACTAAGTAAAGAGAGAGAGAGAGAGAGAGAGAGAGAGAGAGAG
>PVJS01047288.1:0-15501 GCA_004027185.1 Glis glis
GCTGGGCATGGTGGCACACGCTTGTAATCCCAGTACTTGGGAGGCTGAGACAGGAGGATCACAGGTTCGCAACCAGCCTCAGCTACTTAGTGAGGCCTTCTGCAACTTAGTGAGACCCTGTTTCAAAATAAAAGAATAAAAATAGGGCTGGGGATGTAGCTCAGAGGTAGAATGCCCCTGGGTTCAATCCCCAGTGCCGCAAAAAAAAAATTATAAAAGAAAAAGATGGAGAACTATATACTCAACAAACAGTAACCATGAGGAACGTGACATAAATAAATATATTAAAGCAAACAAAATTTTTATAGAAGTAAAAGGGTCAACCCAATTACTAGAAAGAGGTAATAATTCTAAATTTATATGCACTTGACGATATTTCAAAATATATAAAACAATTTGATAGAAGTGAGAAAAATGGCAAATAGGTAATCAGAGTGAGATTTTAACATGACTATTTTGCTAATTTAAAACTAGCCTGCAGCCAAGCGTGATGGCACATAGAAAGACCATAGGTTCGTGACCAACCTCAACAATTTTCAAAATAAAAATAGGGCTGCGGGTGTAGCTCAGAGATAGAATGCCCCTGGGTTCAATCCCCAGTGCCGCAAAAATAAATAAAACCAGCCTACAAAAGCCATGCGATAGAAGACTTGAGTAACGTAGTCAGCAGACTTAGCCAAGTGGGCGCGCAGAGCGCCTCGGTGGCACAAATGCCATCACTCCAAAACGCCAGCTGCGGACAGCTCAACAGACCTTGAAAGAATTAAAAGGAAATATATTCTCTGACCACAATGCAATTAAACTGGAAATCAGTTTTTTAAAAATAAGGTTATAATATTCATATGTTTGGAAATTAAATGGATTCCTAAATCCATCTAGCAAAGAAGAAACCACAGCCAGATGCTGTGGCAGATGCCTTTAATCCCAGTACTTGGGAGGCTGAGACAGGAGGATCACAGGTTTGAGGCCAGCCTCAGCAATTTAGCAAGACCCTCAGCAACTTAGTGAGACCATGTTTCAAAATAAAGTATAAAAAATAGGGCTGGGGGTGTAGCTCAGAGGTGAAAGGCCCCTGGGTTCCATCCCCAGTACCACAAAAATAAATAAATAAAATAGGATTGGGGACATAGTTCAGAGGTAGAGTACCCCTGGGTTCAATCCCCAGGACCACAAAAAAAAAAAGAGAGAGAGAGAAGGAGGAGGAGGAAGAAGAGGAGGAGGAGAAATATTCACAAAGGAAATTTGAAGTATTTTGAACTGAATGATAATATGTCCATACCAAAACTAATGGAGAGCTGAGTGCAGTGGCTCATGCCTATAATCCCAGCTGGTCGGAGGTTGAGACAGGATGATGGTAAGTTCAAG
This sequence comes from Glis glis, assembly GCA_004027185.1. Taxonomy (NCBI): domain Eukaryota; kingdom Metazoa; phylum Chordata; class Mammalia; order Rodentia; family Gliridae; genus Glis; species Glis glis. The sequence continues at coordinate 1,366 of PVJS01047288.1, forward strand.
GCCAGTCTAGGCAACCTAGCAAGACCCAGTCTCAAAAATAAAAATAAAAGTTGGCATGGTGATGCACACCTGTGATCCCAGTACTTGGAAGGCTGAGACAGGAGGATCACAGGTTTGAAGCCAGCCTTAGCAACTTAGAGTCTCAGCAATTCAGCAAGACCCTGTTTCAAAATAAAAATTGCTAAGTATAGCTCAGAGGCATAATGCCCCCGAGTCTAAACCCAAGTACAAGAAAGGGGGGTGGAGGAAAGGAAATTTCTCACACTTGAGAAGGCTAGGAAGTCCAACATCAAGGTTTTGAGGGCCTTCTTGCTACATCCTAATGTGGAAGGCATTGTATAGAGAGGGGAAGAGAGACCAACCGGCATCTTTTCATTGGGTACCCACTCCTTAATAGTGTCACAATGGCAATTAAACTTCAATATGAGTTTTGGAGAAGACATTTAAACCATAGCAATTATATATATTAGTACATTTTAAATCTAGATGAAATGCTCTTGATTATAATGATGAGTATACGGAACTAATCAAATTGTATACTTTATATATGTGCAGTTTTTGTATGTCAAATAGGCCTCAATAAAGCTGTTTTTAGATTTTGAATAAAATGAGCAAATTCCTTTAAAAAACAAAAGCTCTCTGAAACATCGAGTGCTGGTAAAGGTGTGGAGCAACAGGAATCCTCATATACTGCACGTAGGAAGATAAATTGAAAGCACGTTAGAAAATGTTCAGCAATATCTAGCACAGTTGAAGATATTCATACCCTAAGACCTAGCAATTACAGAGCTAGGAAGATACCCAGAAGAAATGCACGTGTGTGCACCAAGAGACAGATTCCAGACGGCCGATAGAGCCCGGGCATGGTGGCACATGCCATAGCTCCAATACTCGGGAGGCTGAGACAGGAGAATCCCAGACTCAAAGCCAGACTCAACAACTTAGTGAGACCCTGTTTCAAAATAGAAAATTAAAATAGGGCTGAGGGTATACCTCGGAGGTAGAACACCCCTGAGTTCAATCCCCAGTACCACACACACACATACATACACACACACACACACACACACACACACACACTACCGATAGTAGAATTATTCATAGTACCTCAAAACTGGAAATGCCCCAAATGATTATCGAGAGCAGAATGGATAAGTAAATGGCCGTACATTGGCCCCTCATCCATGGTTTCATTTTCTGTGGTTTCAGTTACCTCTGTCTGAAATATTAATGGAAATTTCAGGAATAAACCATTTATAAGTTTTAAATTGCTCTTCTGTGATGAAATATCAGCACCTTCCACTCAGTCTCGCCTGGGACAGGAATCACCCCTTTGTCCAGTGTGTCCGCCCCACCCTGGGGTCCCTGAGGCTCTTTCTTTATCATCCTCCATTATCATCGTCTTGGTCGTCATCAGTTGTTATCTGCTTTTTCACTTTCTTTTTTTCAAGAGGGTTTGGTGGAGTTTTCTAGAAGCTGTGATGGTGTGTGATATTGCCACAAACTGAGTACAGAAACTGATGCAAGAATCCAGCTGTCTTCAGCCGGGCGTGGTGGCGCACACCTGTAATCCCAATCCTTGGGAGGCTGAGACAGGAGGATTGCAGGTTTGAGTACAGCCTCAGCAAATAGTGAGACTCTCATTAACCTGGTGAGACCTGTTTCAACATAAACTAGGGCTGGGGTGTAGCTCAGAGGTAGAATGTCCCTGGGTTCAATCCCCAATGTCACAAAAATTTTTTAAAAAAGAATGTAGCCATCTTCTCTTAAGCCAGACATTAGAGATTTACAAAAATACAAAACAGTGCCACTCTCCCATACATTTTTTTTTTTTTTTTTTGCGGTACCGGGGATTGAACCCAGGGGCGTTCTACCTCCGCACTACACCCCGGCCCTATTTTTTATGCTTTATTTTGAAACCGGGTCTCACGAAGTTGCGGAGGGCCTCACTAAGTAGAGAGAGAGAGAAGCAGGGAGAGAGAGAGAGAGCTGAGGCTGGCCGCAAACCTGGATCCTCCGGTCTCCGCCTCCCAAAGTACTGGGATTACAAGCGTGCGCCACCATGCCCGGCTACATTTTTTGTTTTAAAAAATTATTTTTTGTAAAAATATTTTGTGTTAACATGTCATGGATTTATTGTTATATTTTAATGAGTTGTTAAATGTTTCTAGTTTCTCAGTTTAATTTAATAAATATTGATAGATGTAACCCACATGCACGTACCTTTTTGGGGTCCTCAGTAATTTTTGAGGGTGCAAAGGTGTGTCAGTCCCAGAAACCTTGAGTATCCACTGGTCCACAGGAAGGTCTCTGGATGGATGGCTCTGGTCGCCGGTCTAAGCATTGCCCTAGTCAACCTTTTTCTCAGTGCTCTGGATGAAGATTTCAAAAGAATTTCCCCAGACCTGTGAATGACATGAAATTGAGAGGGCAACTGAATGCATCAGATGATAGAAAGAGGACCCCAAAAGAGTAAAAGGCTGATGTTATGAGACAAGATGCAGCAGGAATAATTGTGATTCAACCTTTGGATCCAAAAGTTGGGGGATACAAAAACCAGTCTCCCTCGGTTGCTTCACACAGGGTGATTGATATTTAGGGGTCCCAGTTGTGAATGGTGACTGCCAAAAAGATGGTGTCATTTGTATCTCGTCCACAGATCTAGGGGGCCCCAGGACAAGGGGGGGGATCATAGTGCTTGTGATAAATCCAGCTTCTGTCTTTCTGCAAACGTCTGTATTTGGCCTTCATTTCTGAAGATAATTTCACTGCATACAGAATTCTAGGTTAGAGTCTTCCCCTGCACAGGCCCAGCTTAGCCAATGGCTTTAAGTAACTAGTAGCAAATCTAGGCTCCTTCCTCTTTGGTATTTTTCCCTTCAGTTCCAGCCACACTGGCAGCCCCAACCTGCAACCTCTGTCTCCTACAGCCAGTGAGACTGACTTTGCTCAGGCTCCACACCCGGCTGGCTCTTGGAGAGCAGGAGAGGCGTGGGGATTGTGAGTGAATGAGGACTACACTAATGGCCTCTCCCTTTGCCCATCCAACATCCAGTCACAGTCTTGCTCTGCAACAAAGAGCACTGAACACCGGGCGTGGTGGCGCACGCTTGTAATCCCAGTACTTGGGAGGCTGAGACAGGAGGATCACAGGTTCGCGGCCAGCCTCAGCTACTTAGTGAGGCCCTCCACAACTTAGTGAGACCCTGTTTCAAAATAAAGAATAAAAAATCAGGCTGGGGGTGTAGCTCGGAGGTAGAATGCCCCTGGGTTCAATCCCCAGTACCACAAAAAAAAAAAAAAAAGAAAAGAAAGAGCACCAAACACCTCCCTGAAGATACGACAGGCCTGTTACTGCTCCCAGCCCTGTGTCTGGCTGTGGCCTACCTCTCTGCACACAGGAGCAATCGTTGGCTGAACCCTGTCCACTGTGTAAGGAGGGACCCCAGCTCTTTCCCCGCAGTGGGTGGAGCCTCGTGTTCAACCACCTCCCCTAAGCCAGTGCTGCGTTTTAAGTGGTATTACTTGCAGCAAGCATGTAATCCCATTGAGTGAATTTAGGCAGAAAGGACTTACTGCTGGGTATTAGGTAACTGCCCAATTCTGAGGTGGACCCCTTGGATGATACGTGGCCAGGGGAAATGCCCAGTTGCTCCCCAGAACCGAGAGGCAGCCTGGCTGCTGCTCCACCCAGCGCTCGGCATCCATCCTTGCAGCGAGAGCCCAGTCACTAGACGCCCACGGTGCCCAAGGAACCGAGTGTCACCACTTCTCCCTATTGCCCTTCCACCAGCCACCCCAGTGCTCACTCCCACCTTCCCAGTCTCAGCCAGGTGGCCCCACAGAGGAGAGCTGGATCCTGCTGAGCCCCTGCAGGGAGCCGCAGAAGCCTGGAGGCTACTGTCTGAGACTTAGGTGAGATAACCTTGAATACAGGGAGAATGGAAATTCTCTGAGAGCAGGATTTATGTCTGGTTTCTGCACATCTGCCTCCCATACCTATAGCAATATCTGACCTCAAGAAGTATTTGTTAGCCAGGCACAGCGGCATATGCCTCTAATCCCAGCTACCGGGGAGACTGAGGCAGGAGGATCACAAGTTCAAGGCCAGACTAGGCAATTTAGCAAGACCTTGTCTCAAAATAAAAAGGGATGGGGGTGTAGCTCAGTAGTAGTGTTCCTGGGTTCAATCCCAAATAGTGGGAAAAAGAAAGAGGAAGAGGAGGAGGAGGAGGAGGAGGAGGAGGAATTACTTGTTGAAGGATTTCAGCATTTAGCACAGCTTCTAGAAATGGCAAGTACCCGATAAATAATAGTATTATCTTCTGCAGTAGGAAACCCCAGCAAAGGCTAATGCAGTAGCTCAGGGCCATCTTAGGGACCCAAGCTCTGTGCATCTATTAATATGACACCTGGCTGGCTCTCCTCATAGTCACAGGGAGGCTGCCACTGCTCCTGCTGTTCTATCAAATCATGACCTCATCAGAGCACAGCTCAGAGTGGGGCTCCTCTCCCAGAGGCCCCTCTTGTTCCATGCCCAGGTCTGTTTCACATCCCTGTTCCTAAACCATCATCGCCAAGAAGAGGGATCATGGCGAACTGATCAGGATCTGGAGCCGGGCCGACTCAGCTGTGTGGAGGAGAATGAACACCAGAATATACAAATCTGGGCTGTCAGGAAGGACAGGGAGGCAGGTGACCACGCAGTCGACCAGCGCAGAGGGGCGAGGGCTAAGCCGGAGCCAGGATTTTTTTTTTTAGAACCAGGGGCATTCTACCTCCCAACAACACCCCCAGCCCTATTTTATTTTTTATTTGGAAACAGGGTCTCGCTAAGTTGCTACAAGCCTTGCTAAATTGCCAAGGTCCGCTCCAAACCTGTGATCCTCCTGTCTCAGCCTCCCAAGTACTGGGATTACAGGCATGTGCCACCACACCCGGATCCCCCAACCTTATTTTATTTTTTATTTGGAAAGAGGGTCTCACTAAGTTGCCGAAGTTGGCTTGGAAACTGCGATCCTCCTGTCTCAGCCTCCCAAATACTGGGATTACAGGCGGGCACCACCCTGCCCGGTTCAGAGCCAGGATATTAATGAGAACGCCACCCAGAGCATCTCTGAGTCCCCGCTCTCCAACCTTTCAGTTAGATGAGGCTGCTGGGAGCCATGGGTCAGTTCCCAGGACAAAGGCCAGTCTGCCGCGGGAGGCCAGGAGCAGTGGCGGGGGGGATGCACCGCAACACCCACAGCCACACCACAGCCCTCCCGGCCTGTGCTCGTCAGGGCTCCACACACACGGTCTACAGGACGCATGGCGGCTTCTCCATGTCCCAGGTCTGCTTAATAGGAAACAGGGTTTGCTGGAAACAAACAACTCATGACAACCCGGGCCCTCAAACTGGAAACATCTGTCCGTGCCTTAGCACGGCCTCCCCCCCAGTGCAGCCTGCTCCTGAGGGGCCCGCCCGGCCTCGCTGGGGAGTCCACTTCCTGGGCATAGCCTCGTGGAACCCAGGCCTGGGAGGGTCTCCAGGTGCTTAGGCTCGGACCCCACCGCCTCATGGTTCAGCATGCAGACTGACGGGGACTCGGGCTGGGCAGGGAGACATCCTGGGGGAGGGGCCAGTCCCCCAAGACTCCCTTACCCTGCACTGCCTCTGCGCACACTCTGCCCGGATCGCTCTCCCCCACTTGGCTGCCTGGCCTGTCGTTGGCCCCCTCTGAGCCAGGCTCGAGATCTGTCTTTTTGCCAGGCAGCCCAACTCAAACTGGTAAGATGCTACCCCTGGGCCCAAGAGCTGGGGCCCTCAGGTTTCAAAAGACAGCAGCCCACAGCCACCCACACATGTGGCTCCCATGGGGGCCACTATTGCTGGGGCAGACATCGGCGTGCCTCCCCGGGCTCCCTGGGAAAACCTGGCATCAGAGAGGCCCACCTGTCCACCTGCTGGGCTCCTGCATGTCCCAGGCCTGCCACCAGACCTCTCTGAACCTCAGCTCTCCAGTCTGTAATGGGGATGAGGCTGCAGGAATAGGACAGGAAAGATGTGACGGCCTGACGGCGGGGGTGGAGGTGGGGCTCATGGGAGCAGGTGTCCCAACTGGCTGCAAGGAATGTTGGTCCTGACAATTCGTGGAGGGAACTTCCCCAAGGATCTGTTGAAGAGATGGGTCCAGGCCTGGTAGAGGAGGACCTAAGCCCCTGCCCAAAGCCTGGCAGGTTAGGAAAGGTGGAAGGGCTGTCTTGTGGGTGGGAGATAGAGGGTGCAAAAGACACTCTGCATGTGGCTGTGTGGCACAGGCATCCGGGCCACCTCTGGGGAAGACTCACCCAGTTGACCTAGTTTAAACCAGCCTCCTCCAGGAAGCCAGCCTGGACCAGCCTGCCTGTGTCTTCCCTTCCTGAGCTCCCACAGCCTAACCATGGCCCTACCACCCTGGTTCCCCTGACAAGCAGCAGCTCCGCCCAAACTCCTAGCAGCCCGGGATCCGCAGGGCAGACCATCGTGCCCTAGACAGGAGGCTGAGGCACAGGGAAGGGCCAGCGTGCTCACTGCCCACGCTGCTTCCACGCTGGCTCCCATCCTGCTCAGGTTCTGAGGAGAGGCAGCCCAGGGGGCTGAGCGGGGCTGCTGGGTGAGGGATGCCAGGCCCGGGCGCCTGGGGAAGGCTGAAGGTCAGCTGGCAGCAGGGGGTGGGGAGAGGATACTTAGGGAGGCAAGTCCCACACAGGGACGTTTCCACCCAGCCCCCACCACAGGGTGGGCAGAGCATGAGGAAACACCCCAAAACCAGCCACTCCTGCCAGGGAACAGGAGGCCCAGACCCAACCACCCCCTCAGTCCAGAGACCAGTAAACCAGATGTCGGCTGAGGCGGCCATTCCAAAATGCACACATCTTCAAAGCAGGGCTATTTTCCATGTCCTTTGGGCAATTTTAGAACAAGTCTGTAAAACTGGAATTTTAATGGATGACATATTTGTGTGTGTGTGCGTGCGCCTGTGCCCTTTGGTGGCTGTGGCTGCAAAGGCCTCTTAGGAGGCGGGCTGCTGTTTCTTCAGGGCCGTCCAGGTTCACTTCCAGGTCCGCTGCTGATGCAAAGGGGCCGAACCTTCAGGAAGTGAGGGTGGGTGGGAGGTGGCAGCTCAACGCCATGGGGGTGGGAGCCACCCAGGCCTCGCTGTCTAGGGCAGGGGCAGGAATGGCAGCCTGACCACCAGCCGCCTGACAATCATGTGACTCCATCTCCTCCTGTCTCAACTTGGAACCCAGGTGCACTCGTGGGGTGGGGGCCACCCTGACAAAGCCCCACGGATGCAGGAGGTGGGGGACCAGTGTTAATGTCTTCACAGCTTTAGAGACTGGAGTCCAAGATGAAGCTGTCAGCGAAGCTGTTTCTCCTGACGCCTCTCTCCTTGGCTGGCCAGCGGCGCCTTCCCGTGTCCTCACAGGTCCTCCCTCTCGCGTGTGTTCTTGTCCTAATCCCTTCTTAAAAGGACATCAATTAGATTGGACTAAGGGCCCACCCATGACCTTGCTCTACCCTATTACCTCTTTAAAGACCTGTCTCCTGTGACAATCCCATTCTGAGGTACTGAGGGCTGGACTTCAACATACAAATTTGGGGGGCACAGTTCCACCCATGACACCAGATACCACCCTGAGTGTGCCCCCACTGGACCTGACCTTCAACACCTAAATTCATAACTACTTCTCTTTGCTTCCCTGTTCTGTTAGGTCCCAGCTAAAATACACACACACACAAACACACACACCCCAATACCTGCATTCACACGATAAGCTCACACCAGGATAGGCCCCAGACCCTCCTGCCCTGGAAACTCTTGGACTTACGCCACCACACTGCTTCTCTCAGCTGCTGAGGGTAAGCCTTACACTCTGTCCCCTGCAGGGCTCTGTCCTGCTCCCAGCCTCCTTCTCACTGTCCCTTGGCCCCTGGGCATTCCCGGCCTGCCAGGCCTACATGGCCTCCTAGCTCAACTGCCCCACACCCAGCTACTTGCCCATTGCTTCTTGTTTCTTCCAGACCCTTCCTTCACCCTGAGTGTACCTTGCTTATTAACTCGAGGTAGGATAGGAAAAATAAAAATAATAGGTAGAAAGGAGACAAACTGTAAAAGAAGGACAAACTATAGTTTTAAAATCTGGAAACTTCATAATCCTTGTCTTCACCCTACAGGGCCTGATCTTTCTTAGGCAAAAATCCTCAGTAGGCCCACACTTTTAATCATAATGGCCCCTCTCCCAACCTGAAATTCCTGAGATGTTTGGTAAACACAGGATCCCTAAAAATGTCTGACCTGTGGTCAAGCCCAGACATCAACCAGCACCCACTCATGAAATGTCAGGAATCTGAGAATTCTAAAAAAAGGGGACCAGACCCCCATCCCTGCCTTGCGCCCCTACCTACCCCCTCACAGGGGTCTCCTACTTAAAAAAAAACTGTAGCCAGGCATGGTGGCACACGCTTGTAATCCCAGTACTTGGGAGACTGAGACAGGAGGATTGCAGGTTCAAGGACAGCCTCATCTATTTAGCGAGGCCCTCCGCAACTTAGTGAGACCCTGTTTCAAAATAAAGAATAAAAAATAGGGCTGGGGATGTAGCACAGAGGTAGAATGCCCCTGGGTTCAATCCCTGGTACCACCAAAAAAACCTGTAAAGACCCCAAAGTCGCTCTCTCCCTCTTGAGATGGCCCGCATTCTCCCTTGAACATGTATCCCCCACTTTCCTAAATAAACCTCTGACTGGCGCATACTGAAATTCTTTGCCATAAAAACCAAGGACCCCGCCGATCCAGAGTTCCTGAGGTGAGGAATGAACCCTTCACCCTCCAATGAACTTGTTGGCCTCTGTCCATGGGGTGGCTCCAGGAGGGCAGCACCAGGCCCAGGAATGTGCTCGGGACATTTCCATCCTCTGCAGCGGAACGGCCACCTCGCACCAAGGTCACTGTCCCCACACCAGGCAGAATCAGAGCAATGCACCAGAGGGGTGAGAATGAGCTGGAGAGAAGGAGCTCTGTTTACACTTGGGGTACACTGATTCGCCCACAGTGATCAAAATAGCAAAGGAAGGACAGCAGTTACTCTTCCGATCCTGTGGAAAGCCGTGAAGGACAACCTTGGAGTCCCAGCCCCTCTCCCTAGGCTGATGACACCTGGTACCACAGAATGTCTCTCTGTCGCCTTCCCAGACACCAATTCTGTAGGCCATAGTGCTCAGGCCACACCTGGGGAGCAACCAGATGTCAGGAACTGGGCCACAGGAAGTCTGGGAGCGGAGGCAGGGCTGGAGGGAAGAGGCTGAGGGCTGTGTCGAACACTGTCCAGGGACACGGCCTTTGGAGACATGATGGAATTGCAGCCCTGTGTGTGGGATGTTAGAACAGGCCGAGGCGGAGGTCATGGGGGACACCCGTATTCCAAGGGGGATTGTCGGACAGGAGCCCCATGAGGGGCCCCATGACGCATAGCATCCAGGAAGAAGGCCAAAACCAGGAGGGAGGGAGATGTCATGGGCCCAAGGGCCAGGGTACTTTCAAGAAGGCCCAAGTGGTACCCAAGAGGTAAAGGAAGGTCAGGCAGAGATGAGACCACTGAATTTAGCCACCTGAGGTCCCAGGCCAGCGTGGTGAGAGGGGTTTCCATGACAGAGGGAGGACAGGAGCAGACAGCAGGTTTTCTGTGTTTTACATATATATATATTTTTTTTTCTGTGTTTGAGCTACACCCCCAGCCCTATTTTTTATTTTTATTTTGAAACAGGGTCTTGCTAGGTTGATAAGTCTCACTACTTACTGCGGCTATCCTCGAACCTGCTATCCTCCTGTCTCAGTCCCCAAGTACTAGGATTAAAGGTGTGTGCCACCATGACCGGCTTTTTCTGTGTATCTGATACTACACCTCAGACAACCCCAAGGCTTAGCTGCTTCAAACAGCCACGTGCTATTTTATTTTTCCAGTACTGGGATTGAACCCAGGGGTACTCTACCACTAAGCTATGTTCCCACCCCTTTTTATTTTTCATTTTGAGACAGGTTCTCGCTTAAGTTGCCCAGACTGGCCTGGAACTTGCCATCCTCCTGCCTCTGCCTCCCAAGTCACTGGGATTACAGATGTGTGCCACCGCGCCTGGCCACACCCACATTGGGTCCATGGAATCTTTGGGTCAGAACATTGACAGGGCATAGAAAGTCTGGCTCATCCTTGTCATGACATCTGGGGCTCGCTGACCAGACTCCAAAGCTGGGAGTGAGACAGCCCTGGAGGTGTCTTCACCTGGCTGTCGCCTGTGGCTCAGCTGGGCTGATCACTAGAACCAGTCCTCAGCCTTCCTTCCAGTTCAGCTGCCATGGAGTAGTGGGTCATGGATATGGTGGCTCAAGGCTCCAAGCAACTGTCCCAGAAAACAAAGCAGCAGCTACATCATCAATCCCTTCTGGAAACTTAAAGGGGAAAGGGAGTCTACAAGAGGGATCTTAGGAACACAGATCCTGGAGACAGACCGCCAGGTTCAAACCTGGCTCGGGCAGGTGCTGGCTTGGAACCCCCCGCGAGGTCTCGGTTTCCTTACCTATAAGATGGATATAATAACGGATCATCACACAAAGCTGTCATGAGCAGTAAGCCTGTACTAAGTGACACACTTAGAGCAGAGCAGGGCCTGCTGCCCTCACGGTCCCATCCGTGTTGTGTCAATATCTGCTGATATAAGCGTCACTGGAGGGGGATTTAAGGGGTGAGAACTGGGAAGAGTTTCTGGGCAGAGGGGAAAGAGCCCAGGGAGGAGAGATCACGGCCTCAGGAGAGGGCTGGCTCAGGTCTTTAGGGCGCTGCGGAACCCCCAGGCACATTTCAACTGTGCCTCCCAGTCCAGGTGGGTGAGAGCTGACAGGACGGTGAGCATGGCCGGGCCGGCACAGATCCAGAGGCTGGCCCAGAGCAGGGAACTGGCTGCACTGATGAAGGCCAGAACCAGGCGGGGGGAGCCGGCCCAGGCCTGGCCCTGGTGGGTCCCGGTTAGGGCTGTGATAATGGGTTTGAGCTTTGGGGTCAGGGAGCAGGCCTCAGAGAGGGTGAGAGGGGCTCAGCTCTTCCTCCCTGAGCCCCGCCCCCAGGCCACAGTTGCCCCTTTTACTTTGCTTGCTGTCTCCAAGCGGGCAAGAGGAAATGTGAACACCTCAGGACAGTGGTGTGTGAGCAAGATGCTGTGTGAGCAAAGCGTACAATCTGGTGTGTGTGTGTGTGTGTGTGTGTGTGTGTGTGTGTGTGTGTTAATCTGGGCCATCTCACAGCCCTGGGCCAGCCCACACATCAAGTCTGTGTGTGTAGCGCCCCCTGGAGGTCAGCAGTGCACAGCCCACGCAGCCGCCCTTGGCTGCCCTGCTGGTGGAGTGGGCTCCCATTTGCTAGGAAAGCTCCCTAAAGCTGGGCCAGGCCCTCCTGCCCAGGCCCCAGGCCCTGCCTGCCTGAGCCTCAACCCAGGCAACCCAGGCTCGCTGCCCTCCCGGCTGCTGCGGCAGAGCCAGAAGGAGCTTGGGGCTTCCAACTCCTCAGCTCCCCAAAGCTCCCTAGCTCTCCTCTAGACCCTTCATGCTCCTTGGCCCTGTGCGGAAGGCTATGCCCTTGGTCCTGGGGTGCACCTCCCTCCTGCAGGTGCTGCAGAGATGGCGGGGTGCAGGGTGGTGTGACCTTAGCTCTGAGACTTTGGCAGGGCCCAACCCCTCTCACCTGAGTCATGGAATTCTCCAGCAATGGGCAGGGCTGCTGCCTGGAGCCAGGAGGGGTGAGCTCATGGGTCATGTCCACCACTAGCTCTGCCACCAGACAGGGAAGGGCGTGTCCCCTCCTGGGGCGTGGCAGCTGAGCTCATTCACCTTGACCTGGAGACCTGAGCTTCCCCGTGGATGCTGTGCCTCCACCTGTCTCACTCTGCACTTGACAGAGCCTGGGCCTGGAGCTCCGTGGGAGAGTGAGGGGACTAAGCGAGGCACTTGGGCAGAACTGGGAGATGACATGAACGGTCCCCTTCACCTGGAGGAGTGGGGACTTTGCAGGGGAACATTGGGGGAGGGGCGGGAAGAAAACCAGGTCCACTGTGGACACTGTGGAGGTGTGGGCAGCTGGCTCTGCGCTCTGGTGATGGTGACAGAGGCCAGCCTAAGGGCAAAGGTCATGAGCTGGACTGGAGGGGTCATATCGTCTGGGCTGGAGGGGCCCTCAGGAAGCCAAGACAGCCCTGTGCTGTGGCCACAAGGCCTCACATGGTGGCCTCTTAGTTCTTCCTCCAGGAGGTCGCTTCACTGGGGGGAAGGAGGCCACCACGCAGAGCAGCTGGGTGCTCTTAAGGTTCTGAAGTGTCTACATCTGTGAAGCAAGAATGGGGCCCTCTATTGGGGACAGTTGTGGGTCTCACCTTGTTCATTCCCTCAGGACCATCCACAGCTAACCCCAGAATAAGTTATTTGTACAAGGAAAGCCCAGATTCTGGGGCCAGGCAGGCCTACTCTGAATCCCAGGGGTGTGTAACCTTGGGTGTGTTACTTAACCTCTCTGAGACTCCTTTTCACAACTATCAGTTGACAGTTGACACCACCTATCTACAGGGTAGTGAAAAATAAACAATATTTACAAAGCACCTTCCACATGGTCCAGCACACACAGGATGCTCAACTAAGATTGTCAGCATGTACCTCCTTTCCTTGCCTCCTCAACCCCCAGGGCTGCTGGGTCAGACAGGTGTAGCCACCTTGGATAGGCCCAGGCCTAGGGCTGGGCCCCACGGGGTGTGTACTTACGGACATTGCCCAGTAGCCTTATCTCCTGGGGCAGAGCTGGGGCCCACTGGGTTCTTCCAGAGCCTTTGGGATCCTTGGTTGCTGGTTTAAGGACAAGGTGCCCAACCCCCAACTTCAAGGCCCATGAAGGAGTGTTTCGTGGGTGTGGGGGACACAGAGCCGGGACGTCTGGGGTGCGTGAACAGGGGCTTCAGCAATGTGCTGGACCTGAGGCCGGAGCTTCATGATCCCACCCTCCTGGAGGAAGAGGACTCATAACAATAATATTTATGGAGCCTGTTCTGACCAAGCACTGCCCGGAGCGCCTGCAGACTCACTGAATCCTCATGACACCCAGTGAGCCAAGAAGCATCTCTAATCAGGACTTTACGAGGGGTAAGGACTATCTTTAATCACAGTTTCACAGAGGAAGAAATGAAGCTTAGAGAAGTAGAACAGGCAGACAGTGGCCAAGCTGGGACTTGAGTCCAGCTGTTCGGCTCCGGAGCCCTGAGCTGCTTCTTTTAGCCCCTCCAGGTAGAACAGGAAGGCTGCTGCCTTCACAAGGCCACATGACCAGGAACTGGGGAACGAGGGACCCGTAGAGTCCCAGCCTGCAGCCTGTGCCAGGGCTCAGAAGGCATAAAAGGCTCCAAGCAGGTTTTGGGCCCTTGAGGTAAGTCAGATGCTGGGACCTCTGTGCTGTACCGCACAGGGGCTGCCCTTCTCCCCAGGCATAGCCAAACCAGCTCTGGGGTCCCTGGGACTCCTGTGGGTCACTCCTCTCTGTGCTTTAGAAGAGTATGTCACCTCCATGCCAGTCACCCCAGCTCGACTGTGTCCACCCCAGGAAAAGGCTGGAGACAGTTGGAGCCTGCTCTCCAGGACTGGATTCCCAGCTTTGTCGCTCACCAGCTGTGACCTTGAACAAATCCCTTCACCTCTGTGAGCCTCAGTTTACTCATCTATAAAACAGAGCTATAATCCACTCCTCCCTTTGGTACAAGAATTACGGACAATGTGCAGAAGCGCCTGTGTGAATAGTTGGCCCTGTAAATAGCAGAGGTTTTTATTAGCCTTTCAGAATGCAGGAATGCAGGGTGAGAAAAAAAAATGCTGGAGGAGCAAGTTGTTGGAAAAGGCTCCGGATTGAGCCATGGTGGAGAAGGACAAGGTCCTGTGCAAAGGGAAGATAAACCATGCCAGGAATGGTGCCAAGATGGAAGCCGGTGTTTCCGTCCAGGTTCTTGAATTCCAGACATGGGGCCCAATGCCGATCACCCTTCCCAATGAGCCACTTTCTTTTTTTTTTTTTTTTTTTTTTTTTTTTTTTTTT
>PVJS01047290.1:0-15501 GCA_004027185.1 Glis glis
ATACACAAACCTATAAGACTCAATCACTATCTGGAGCATGAAAGGGAGGGAAGGGGGAGGGAATAGGGTGGGATTGGAGGGAGGGCTAAATGTGCAATGTGTGCATGTATGATGTTCATACCCTGACATATATCAAAATGTATAATTATAATTTACAATGCACCAATAAATGAACATAAAAAGTTAAAAAAAAATAAAACAGTGAGGATGCAGGTTTCTGACCATCACAACCAGTTTGCAATTAGATGTACACACTGCGTTAGTACACCCCAGCAGCTATTCTGCCCCCCTTCATTCCTGCAGGGGCTGTCTCATTGGTAGTAGTCAGTGTCTTTCTGGGGAAGTAATGACAGAAGAGTGATGTTGCATCAACAGTATAGACTTGTTCTGATGTCAGATTTTCATCTGCTATGACCTTAGCCCACTCATCATTGAATTTCTCTGCTGTTTCATAATCAGCTAATGCTTTATTGTTAAAAATATTTAAATAGTAATGTTGTGTCTTTTCTTGAAATTTGACAACCAGCCTGTTGAACAGTTCTTTTCAGTTTTCAGTTCTTCGTGTTAGAACTTTGCTTGTTTCATGATGAGCATACCATTCAGCAAGTGGTGTGTTTTTAGCTTTATGTAGTGTTCTCCTAGTGTTTTCTTTTTTCTGTGACACTGGGAATCGAACCCAGGGGCATTCTACCTCTGAACTACACCCCCAATCCTTTTTATTTTTTATTTTGAAACAGGGTATCTCTAGGTTGCTGAGAGACTCTCTAAGTTGCTGAGTATGGTCTTGAACCTGAGATCCTCCCGTGTCAGCCTTCTAAGTACTGGGATTACAGGTGTGCACCACTACGCCTGGCTTGTCCCAGTTTACATTAACTTTTTATTCATCAATTTTCTCAGATGATATGCAATGGTCAGCCCCACTCCAGACTCTTCTGTAAGACATTGCACACTTACACCTCTGTCCACTTTCTCCAACACCATGACTATCTGTGTTGTAGATAAAATAAGTGCCTCCTCTTTTCCTAATCATTGTTACCCATAGGTCATCTGCAGGGATTTTTGACATTTTCAACAATATCTTTACACCACTGAGCAGAGAATAAGTAAAAAGCACAGTGAATGTTACATGTCGATTTTGGCTCCATGAGGGGCATTGTGGGGAACTTGTTGGGTGTGTTCAGCCTGCACATGTGACATTTTATTACCCAATGAGGGTGTGTCTTCATAGGGTAATATGGGTGTGCACAGAAAAGAGATATTGCAGCTAAAAGGACCTGGGAGCATCCCCCCTCTTTAGGGATGCTGAATAAATTGTGTGCTGTGCACCTGTTTTGACCACCAACCAACACATGAGGTCAGGTGTGTAGTTTTTCCCTGTAGTGATGGTGCTCAGGAAGTTTAAGATTTCGGAGCATTTCAGATTTCAGATTTTCAGGTTCAACCTGTACTTTGTTTCTTAATTTCAGGAATATAAATAGTCCTTCACATAGTGCTGAACTACAGGCATCCCCAAGAGATAGGCACTATATCTATATTTTTTTAGATCTGTTTCTTCAGATAGATTTCAAAGCCATATATTTGTTAAGGGGCTCTATGACAACACCATACATTAAAATGTATATGTATATGGACAAACTAGAATACAATGTTCATTCAAAACTGTTAATTTAGGGATGATGAAATTGAGGGTAACTTTTCTTTATTTCCTTAATCTTTTCTGTTCTTCTAGTTCCTAATGAAGAATTGGCTGACGAAAGTTATACACTCACTGGTCCTGTCTGTGGCATCCACCTTCTTTTGGTGGATGGAGCCTGTAGACTGCAGACTGGGCAATGGTAGAACACCAGCTCATTGGCCACAATGACTGGTCAAGGCATAGAAAGTGACCAAATTGGGCCCATCAGAGCCATTCTTCTGGATTTTTTGAACCATTAGATCTCGAGGAACGTATAGCTACCTTCTCTAGAGAGGAAGGCCAACTTTGTCTAAAAAAGAAAGAAGCCACTGCAATGCATGAAAATTGCACTGCAAGACGAGGTCAGTTCCAGTCAGTTTCCAGCCCCCAGAGTCAGTCTCCTCCCGGGCCAGCTCCACATCTGCCATGTACCAACTCAAGTGTTTTATTCTTCCTTTCATTCTGTGAGGAATTACCCTAGGGGCCTTCTGATAAACCACCATTTTCTTTGTTCCTGTTGGGTTTCTGTTGCTTGCAACTAAAAGCATACGAATTCAGCCATTCTAATGCTTTGGAATATATAAAATTTGAAAGAGGAAAATCCACATGTTTTTAATAAAGTGTATTTGGGGAAAACCCTCTGCCTGCCTTTGGGATTAGTATGGACTGTGCTTGACTTTTTCTTATCTATGGCATACAAAGTAGCTGCAGATATTGTGTTAATGTCAAATATCTTAACCATAAAGTAAGTGAATTCAGACTTTAAGCCTAAAAGTCGAATGCTAGCAACCTTCTCTTAGGAAAAGGAGCAGTTCCACAGCATCTGTCTTTTAGAAACCTTGCTCTTTGGAAGCTTATTCATATGAAGTTCTTTATGACTGTCGAGAGACCTTAGAACCATTATTAAACTTAACTATACAGCTGAAAAACAGCCCTTGGAATTTTCTCTTTCAAAGAAGTTCAATATGACTATTTTCAGTTTAATAGGACATTATTCTTTGAAAATGCTTTGTGTAAATCCCCCATATTTACCCTAAGCATATGTTTGATTTCACCCTTATTTCATCTTTTTTTTCAAATAAAGATTTCATAGAGGTACCTTTTACCTGACATAAAAATTATAAAGTACAATTCTTCTTTTCTACCCTTCCCTAAACTAGGGTTAAATTAAGACTCTATTAATGAGGATAAGTAGTACTTTAAAAATATTGTCCCAACAGCTAGGTAGCCCCTCAGGTGTTTCCCCAATTATTTTGGGGAATTGCTGGAGGTTTGGTTTCAAACACAGTTATTTGAACAACTACATGGAGTTCATGGTTCTCTCCAGCTCCAGCTCCCTGCAGAAGTGTCGGCTACCCGTAGCTATGCAGAACACCTCAGGGCTATTACTGCACTCTCTGTGCTGCAGCTCCCCTGCCGGCTGCTCACAGGTGTGGATGTCACTGATGCTGTTCTTCACTGGGCTGGTGAAATGGTGGTGGCTATGTGTGTTCTCCCTGGGGCAGAATCCCTCACCCCACTGAGATATACAGGTCCCCAAATAGTGTGGTCTTATTTCTCCAACAGCACATCAATGTTTGGTCATAGAGTTGTTTCTGGGCCAGATAAGTAACAGACAAATTGTACTTTGAACCTCTGCCCTTTGCTGGGGCTCAAGTGATGTTACTGGACTAAGTATAGGTTCCAGCTGCCTTTTCTCTGAAAATGGGCTTCTCCCAGGGGCGGCTTTGTTTCTCAGTACACGTGGACGTTGATCAGCATGCCCCTCAGTCCTACAGGCCAGCCTGGAGCAAGCTATGTCCCAACTTAGCTAGCTCTTCTAAGGAAAGAAGTCATGTCTATCAGATTTATTTGATGTTATTTTGTGTGCAGTGAAAATTTTCATGTAGATTGTGGGAAGATTGCCTAGAAAAGAAGGGAGCAGCAGCGGTTTGTGATTTATGGTACATCCATATGATTCGATATAATATAGAATTTGCAAGATAAGATTTTGAAAATTGTGTAGCAACATGGAAACATGTTCATTCTATTCTTTTAAGTGGAAAAGTCAGGATTTGACATTATATGTATATTATGATTACAACTGTTATTACTTACGATTACAACTATTACTACTTATAATTTTACTTGCAAGGGAATGATTAGAGAATATAATAGCACCGTTAGGGTGAGGATCATGAGTTGCACCACAATAAAAGAGATTTCGTTTTATAGCACATATATTACACATGGTAATAAAGTACTTAATATATACTTCGCCAAATTTCTACCAAATATTAAGCATTGCATAATTTTCCTATTCTTTAAAACACTATCCTCAAGCACCAATACTGAAGAATCCTTTTGCCCATTGGATTACTTCATGAACCTGAAATAAAAAATAATAGTTTTCTTTCTCTCTCTCAAACTTTCTCTCTCTCTCTCTCTCTCTCTCTCTCTCACACACACACACACACACACACACACACACACACACACACGATTTGTTAGGAAGATTAAAGAAAAATGATTCATCTTCTACAGTACAAAACTAATGCCTATATAAGGTTTGACTCTATTAAGACTCAAAAGAGTTTATCAGTCAGGACCACAGCAGAAAGAAAATGTCACATTAAAAAGTGTTTGCCGGGCCTGGTGGTGCACGCTTGTAATCCCAGTACTTTGGGAGGCGGAGTCCGGAGGATCCGGGTTCGCGGCCAGCCTCAGCTCTCTCGCTCTCTCTCTCTCTCTCTCTCTCCTTAGTGAGGCCCTCCGCAACTTCGTGAGACTTGGTTTCAAAATAAAGTATAAAAAATAGGGCCGGGGGCGTAGCGCGGAGGTAGAACACTCCTGTGTTCAATCCCCGGTACCACACACACAAAAAAAGTGTTTAATTGAATAGAGTTTAATCAAAAAGCTAGTTATAAAGATATGGGCAGAATACAGCATCCAGAAAAGAAGGGTGGGGTACCCAGGAGCTAGCATGTGGGGTGTCATTACCATCCCTATTCTGAAGGAGCAAGGAGGAGGGAATGGTCCTGCTGGACCCTCCTAAGAGCTGTAGCCATGGAAGAGGGGTTGCTTGTCAGGAGATGTGGCCACAGAGATAGAGCACAGCTGTTGAAACAACCTGGGTCCTCCCTCCTCCTAATTCTTGAAGGAGCAGGAACACTTCTGGTTGGCCAATCCCGATTGCTGGAGGCCAAGGGAGCCTGGTGATGCTGTCCCTAGAAGTCAGCCTCTCTGGGCACAGGGCGGGCAAGGAAGGTTGTGGCTGGATTTAGAGGGGCAAATGAGGAATAACCAGCACACAGCCCCCAGCTCTTCCTGGTCGTGGTAGATAGGTCAATGTCTGTTTTAAGCACAAGCTCCCTGTTTTGAAGTTGCTGAAAAGTATGGATCTCTTTTAGTCATGCCACCTTTTCCTGGGCAGCCCTGGGCTTTGGACAGTTGTATTCTGCTGGTGGACATTTCCAGCAGTGTCTATCTTTTGTTTCTGCAACAATTCTCAGTGTCCTCAGTCTTCCTGTCAAACCCAGACTGGCTGCACTCTCAGCCTGCCGCAGCGCAGCCACTCCGCAGCTCCTCTGTGCTGTGTGGCAGGCTCCAGCCACTGGTTCCTGTACCCTGCTTTTTCCTTCTCTCGTTCTGTGGGAGCAAGTTGATTCCTAGAAAGTCTTCAGAGGAAGCTAAATCTCTGAGGCCTTTCATGTCAGAAAAAGTCCTTACTTCAACCCTTGACTAAGAGTTTGGCTGAATTTAAAATTTTAGGCTAAAGAAACCTTTTTTTAAAATCTCAGGATAGTTTGGCATTGCTTAATTTTCTTCTTAAACTTCTCTAAATTCCTTGTTTTCTCAAAATTTTTGTCTTACCAGAGTTTGTGGAGTATTTTCCTATCTTTTAACATATAGAGTATTTTTATTTTGGCCAAGAATTTTTTTTACCTTTGTTTCTTTCTCACAGCATCTTCTTACTAGCTTAAGGATACATATATACATACATATGTACATACATATATATATACATATATGTAGATATAATTATATACATGCTGTAGACACAGGTATGTGTTTTTAATCTCTGAGTGTATATGTTAAAATTGTTACTTTTATAGAAGTTTTCTTGTGTTCTCTGGATTATATTGTTTCTTCCAGTCTCCATTTTTCTGTTTATTTTGGTTGTTTTCTTTGTCTTATATATGGTGATTGTTGAGTGTTTTTATCCAAGATTGTAGCATCAGAAAGTGACTAGGATGGTGATATATTCATACAATTGAAGATTATTCAACCATAAAGATGAGGTGCTGATAAAAGCTATAACATGGATGTACCTCTAAAACATCATGCTAAATGAGAGACGTTACACATTGTGTGAGTCTTTCCTTATGAAACATCCAGAATGAATAAATGCATGGGGACAGAATGGAGGTTGGTGATTTCCAGGAGCTGGGGTTAGGGAGTATTTAATGGAAGCAGAGCTTTACTTTGGAGTGAGGGGAATGTTTCAGAACTAGATAGAAGTGATGGTTCCATGACATAGCGAATGTACTGAATGCCACTGAATTGTTCACTTTAAATTGGTAAATTTTATATTATGTGATTATCACTTGAAAAAGCTGCCTGCGCGATGCAGGAGTGTGCGTGTGGCATGACACGCAGTGGCTTTCATTTCTGGATGATCAGGCAGCACACTGATCACTCTGAGAAGCCTCCCAAAAATTGTTGGTTCACAAAATGATTTCCTTTGGTTTTTTTTTTTCCCACAAGAAAAATGTTCCCATCCCCACAAAGGGTGGCAGCCCAATTCATGAGGTTCTGTTTGGGTTGGGTTCTGGAGGTGACACTGGGCTCCATGTTTTCCACCTTGAACACCATTCATTCTTGCTCTGGACTTGGTTTTCCTGCCCCCAAAGCCTCTTCATCTCAACGTCTCTGGAGGGTCAGCCTCTGGCCTCCCAGAGGATGGGAGAGCCCCTGTGGGAATCCTCTGGTTTTCTTCTGTTGCCTCTGCCCTGATGTGGGCTTCATAGAAGCCTCCAAGGCCTTGGCACAGCCAGTCAACCTCTTCCGTTGTTCCGCCTGCCCCTGCTTCCCACCGTGGACTGGGGCTTTCTTCTTGAGACATCTTCCATTTCTTTCATTGTTCTGATAATGTGCTCATTTCCACTCTCCCGTTTTCTTTGTCTTTGGGCTTATACTTTTTCAAAGGTTTTTCTTCATTATCATCGTCATGCCCCTTCAGGAAGGGAGGTAAGCCCGAGTGTGGCTTGTTTAACTAGGTGACTGTACATTCCTTTTGGAATCCTGTCAGGGGAAATCTTACATCAGAATGAAAAGAAGGCCTCCAGGTCCTCAGCCCTAAGTTAAGCCATGCTCTCCCGCAAGGTGACAAGTTTCCTAATCTCCTCTTGTGCCTGATTTTTAATTGTTCAAAGGGCGATGGGAGCTGGTGAGGGATGATGGCACATTCGGACTCACATTTATTAAATGCCCATTATGTGCCAAAGGAACAATACTTTATCCTCTGAGGCCTCAAGTGCAAATTACTGAAATTAAACTGTTTATCTGTCTTGTGTGATTGCTTTTGCAAAGTATTAATTCTCATAACTGTCTTTGAAGTTGGTGAAAATCAAATAAGCTTGTGTCTCCAGAGCCTGGACCGTCATGATGGCTGGGCTTCTATTACAGAGCCTCACATGCTATTGTCATTATTTGTTTACATCATTGATCCCGAACTCCAGGCAGGGAAGAGCCCTGACTAATTCATCACTATGCACAAAGTAGCTCAGTGAATAACTGCAATATATGGCCTTCCTGTTAGAGAAAAGAAAATACATTGGTAAATATAATCCTAGAATTGAAGGTCAGCTGTGACTAAAGCTAAGAACCTTATGTTCATAGACTGCTACTTAGTGATGCTAATTATTTGTTCTAAGAAATGGACTGGTACATGGACATTTTGTCATGAGTACCAGAAATCCACTCATGTTAGTTTAAACAAGGTGGGACTTATTCTAAGGAATCCTATTTCAGAAAGACCTCCAGGACATAAGAAATAGAAAGTGATCACATAGCTCTTTGTTTTACCTCCCACATCCCTCTCTGTCTTTCCCAAGTGTCTCTTACTACCTCCTCTGTGCTGTGTGCCAGCTTCGTTCTTGTCTCTCTGCTGACTGCATCACCTCGCAGGTCCTTGACTGCTTTAAAATGGCAGCCACCTCCCTGGCTTTCTAGCTTGGCTTCACACAATGAACACATGCAACATTCGTTTATTTTAATTCTAAGTCCCCAGGAGTGAGAATAATTGGCCCAGCTTAGGTCAGGTGTCCACTCCTGGTGCAGAACTGGGACAGGATTGCGGGTGCACCGCGCCCAGAGGGCTGGGGAAAGGGCATCTCTACTAGACTATGCTTGACAGGCCTCTATCTCTGAGAGGTTTTTACTATTGTCATTATTGTTATTATTTCTTCATAAAAAGGATGTTTTGCCGAGAATTTAGTAGATGAAGATCAAGGCAAAGTGTGTGTGGGGAGGGACATGTTCTCCTTTAGGAGCCTTCATGCAATAAGAAAAGCCTCTGGGATGGGAGTTGCTTTCACACTGTCCTGTCTAGCTCTTCTCTCACTGTCATCAAGCAGGAACACTCACCACCACAGATACAACACTTTTTCTTTGCTTCGGCAACATTTCTTAAAGGGTCATTCAGATGTGGACAGTTAAGAAAGTCATTGCAAATTGATTTGGGGAAAATGAAACCTCTATTAAAGCAAGGCAAGGGAGCCACACATAACAGAGGAATGAGCTAGTTTGCATCTCCATGATTCTGCAGGTGCCATATTGTACACAGAGATCACAAGTTGTGGATCCCAGGCCAGAAAACTGGCTTGGGAGAAAGCTAGAGAGCTGCTCCTAAAAGCGAAAAGCAGATAAGATATAGAAAGAGTGGTCTTGGGGTAGCATAATTAAAGCAATTATTTATTGTAAGCATATTTAGACATACCACATGTACACTAGGCTTTTTCTGAATTGCTTTGAAATGAGACTCACCAGAGCTCAGGAAGAAATGATGCTTGGTTGCAAGGATAGACATGGGTGGGGACTGGAAGTTCATCTGGGCTCTGAGGCAGGCAGAGCTAGGAAAGAGACTTCCTGTTTCTTTTCTCTGATGATCAACTCAAACTTATGTTCATGCTCTCTGGTTATTTCCTCTCTTACTTTCAATTTTGAGAGCAGGAGAATCTAAATCACATTTTGACTTAGAGTGATATTCAAGCCACAGTCAATTCAATTAATTTCTAATAACCAGAAGAATAGAACTTGTTTTATCAAAGGTACTTTTTTTTTGCGGTACCGGGGATTAAACCCAGGGGCGTTCTACCTCTGCGCTACACCCCCGGCCCTATTTTTAATAATTTATTTAGAAACCGGGTCTCACGAAGTTGCAGAGGGCCTCACTAAGGAGAGAGAGAGAGAGAGAGAGAGAGAGAGAGAGAGAGAGAGGGAGAGAGAGAGCTGTGGCTGGCCGCGAACCCAGATCCTCTGGTCTCCGCCTCCCAAAGTACTGGGATTACAAGTGTGCGCCACCACGCCCAGCCTATCGAAGGTACTTTGATGCTTTACTCCAAAAGAGGCCACAGGAGTGAGGATGCGTGCGATGATGCTTGCTGCAATCAGATGTCGATAGCATTGACTTTTTAGTTCACTAGCCAACTAGCTAGTGAGCCATCGAGAGTGTCTCTTGGTGAGGATAGTGCTGGGGTGACACAGAGACAAGGGCAGTTGAGGGATATTACAGGACCTTCCAAGGCGATGTACAGAGGGACATCTTCTCCTAGAATTCTCTCTAGAAGAAAAAGTTGTGAGTAGATTCTGAAACATGAGATGGGCATTTATTTTATGGAAGAGAACAGAAAAGCCTTTGCAGGTAAGGGCACATGCAAGATTTGATGCAAGAGAATGAGGCCAAGTTGTCCTCACAGTTTTAAATGACACCATTCTCAAAAAATTCGCTCTGAAACTTTCAAAACTTGCAAGCACTGCATACTGCTTGAGTTTTAAACTTAATAAATATTGTTCTGTCAACTCCCTGACTTGAAATGAAAGTTGCATTAACCAAAGACGTGCTTTTTGCTGTAAGTTTAAATAAAGCACCTCTAAAGAAGACTAAAATTCTATGTAATTTTACATAATTAAATGTAGCTATTTTGTCATACTACAATTTTCCGCTTTGCTCCTTGTGTCTACAATTTTGATGTTCGTCATGGATTTGGATGGTTTATTTCAGTGCAAGCTTACCCACATTTGTAGGGTACAGATGGTAATTACTTTCTACCCAAAACCAGACAAGATGCACCAAGTTCTGTTTGATGACACTTGGAAATTTTTTAGCAAAGAAAATAGTGAATGTTCTTCAAATCTGAGCACAAACAATGATGGCAAAGTAGTTTTCAAAAGGTCACCTCTATTTCTGCCGCTGTTCTGTTTTTTCCACTTCTCTGTCTTTTCATTGGTGAGAATTTGATTGAGCATATTGACATGAGCATTTCTAAAAAGGCTGTGGTTACCGCACAATTCCAAGGGTTAATGTGTTTTTTATTATAAGAAACTGTTTTTTCCAAGAGCCTAGCTTTAGCAAACTTTTATTTTCTTGTCTCTTCAAATAAAAGATCATACAGAATGTCAAAGTAGGAAGCCCTCTGAGTCTCGTATGTATTTTTCTCTCATACCCTTTCCATCACACATGAAAATTAATATTTGGGATTTCCTAGGCTTTTTGTGTAGAAAATTATTCATGTACTAAGCTCCTTGAAGTTAGAAAAGCTGACCTCATTCTGCGAGCATTGCCATACATACTTTATTATTATAAGCATAGCACAGGGCTGTGGGCCAAAGAGATTACACCAGAAATGTAGGATCAAGTTCATGCTCCCCAGAACATACAGTCCACTCAAGCAGAAGGAGCACACCAGTACTTTAAAGTTTCCTTTAAAAATAGACTTGACTTTCTAAAAGCCTGAGAAGTTCTACATAAAAATATTAGGAGATTATGAGTACAAAGTATATGTTAATATGAAGATAATATGTAGGAGGTTGGTAGGTGACTGGCATTTGTGCAACCTTATGCTTACATACAGCCTTTTGGTGAGCACTAGCCTACTTCTAAAGATGTCCAAATTGCTTTGGAAGCCATTGGTATGCAGATATTTGAGGCAGCAGGAAGGTAGAAGTTACAAACGATTCACAAATACTTCTAATAACACATAGCACCCTTTCTTCTTTATGAAGTTTGGAACGACTAGTGAAAATCCTGCAGTGATGTTCTGTAACCTGACCTTCCCTTCCTCCCTCCCTCCCTCCCTCCCTCCCTCCCTCCCTTCCTTCCTTTCATTTATGTATTTAAATAAATCATGTGGCTAGGCCTGGTGGCACATGCCTGTAATCCCAGTACTTGGGAAGCTGAGACAGGAGGATCGCAGGTTAGAGGACAGCCTCAGCAACACAGAGAGATTCTCAGCAACCTAGTGAGACCCTGTTTCAAAACAAAAAATAATTAAAAATAACTGGGGGTGTGCTGGGCATGGTGGCACATGCTTGTAGTCACAGAACTTGGGAGACTGAGACCGGAGGATCCGGGTTCACGGCCAGCCTTAGCTACTGTGTGAGGCCCTCCACAACTTAGACCCTGTTTCAAAATAAAGAATAAAAAATAGGGCTGGATATGTAGCTCAGAGGTAGAACGCCCCTGGGTTCAATCCCCGGTACCACAAAGAAAAAGAAAAACTAGGGGTGTAACCTAGAGGTAGAATGCCCCTGAGTTCAACACCCAGTTATTTAAAAAAATCATGTGTAATAGGGTTAGTATTTATCATTTACAAATTTATCCTTTTGCTGTGAAACATGCAATTATCCCAAACTTGCAATGAAGAAAACCATCTGGGGAAGGGAATGACAGCTAGCTAGCATCCTCAGGATATACTACGAATGACCAGGGCAGCAGAGATGCATAGAAAATGGAATCCGGCATTGCTGTTGACTCTAAAGAGATCATTTGATGGGTAGGGAGAGGGAGGAGATCAGTCTGTTTATGTTTCAGTATGGGAGGGCTTGGGGCCGTTATAAGCCAAGAAGTGCTGGTGAGAGAACAGCTCTTCTCTCTGCTTTTTCAAAGTAATTTTGAGACAAGTATGTGTTTATCAGTGTCTCAGAAGTAAGGACTCTTTTCCCTCACTGTTTTTTCTTTAAGTCTCTTAGTTACAACCACTTGTACCAAAGTGAATGAACCCACTCATTTGTCAGGAGCCTCAACTCTGTGGTTCTTAGCTGAGATTAAGTCTCAAACTTGTTCACGCTGTAAAAACAGATACATGATAACGTGAACAAGTGTTGGCAATTCATGGAAACATAGGTTTGCTCCCACTTTGGCTTTCCCTGTATGATCAGTGAACCTGTTGAAAGCAAAGTTGGGGCCCGGAATTAATTCTGAGTAGTAGGCTATAATATGACACTTTTGGAAATATTTGAAAAGCTAACAATCTTAGTCCAACTGGTATTATGCTTTCAGGTATAATCATTCAAAGATGTCTTATGGTATATGCAGTTTGTGTTTTT
This sequence comes from Glis glis, assembly GCA_004027185.1. Classification (NCBI taxonomy): domain Eukaryota; kingdom Metazoa; phylum Chordata; class Mammalia; order Rodentia; family Gliridae; genus Glis; species Glis glis. Next base: position 12,263 of record PVJS01047290.1, read on the forward strand.
ATTAATGCAGGGTGTGTTTCAATTTTCTTCAGGCCAATTTCATTCTCTAGACTAATGCCTTACCCTTGAACCTGGAATAATAAGAGCAGGAATTTCCCTGTTGTTTGGCACTGAGCTCTGCTCATTAGCTGCTAATGAAGCAATAGTTGTAGAGCTGAGTCCCACATGGGCCAGTTGGCTTTGGTTTAAGAGAAATATCTTTCAAAGACACAGATTGAATTCCCATCTCCAGGCAACATCAGGCAGATGCCTATCATGGGACACAATTTGATCTTGAGGAAAAAGTGGATGTTTAGTATATTGTAGCCCATAACTACAACTGGGGATGGGGGGAAGGAAAAATGACCTATTGTTTAGAATAACCCTACCATCATGTTCATAGACATAGGTAGCAATATTTTCCTTTAATCATAAGAGAAAAATCTAAAATGAAAAAACATTTTAAAAAGAAAGAAAAATAAAATGGCCCAACCTTGACTTGTAACCACTACACTATTGAACTTAAGAGTGCATGACATAGAATGTCTTACACAATATTTTCAGTATTGTTCTTAGTCTTAATATGTCTTATGAAAATGTCTTATTTTCTTGTTTCATAATATAGTGCTCGATGTATAAAGAGTAGGAAGCAAGATGCACAAGTCAGTTTCTCCATCTATCTACCCATTCATCAATCCTCCCAACACACTTTCTGAAGTGTAATTTATCCTTGCTATACTAAGGGTCTCCTTGCTCATTACTTAGTCATTTGAAATGGAATTTCCAATCTAGTGACTCTCCACATATTGCTTTCTCAAAAGTTATGAGGGCCCACTTAACTTTCACGTTCAATGTCTAGTCTCACTCTCCAGCCTTTGGACAGAAGAGAAGAAAGGCAGATGTGGGAGGTGAGCGATGTTCCTGGGGCCCTGATTCTATGCCAGCTGGGAGGACAAGCATGGAAAGTCTTGCCCTCCATTCCCCACCCCAGCAACAGCACTATATTTGAACAAGTAAGTAAAAGCTAATGACCTTCCCAAGGTTGGCTTAATAATTTGTGAGCCCAGGGAAAATTTAAAATGCCAGTTTTCTTGCCCTTCAAGCAAGAAAAAGTACCACAAAAAGTACTCAAATATGAAGGGTTTTTTCTTTTCTTCTACAGTTTCTCTCTTAACTTGTCATGACATCTTTTTATTTGTTATTTAATGTTATTTTAAGTAAGGAAAAAATAAAATTATAAATTATTAGCATGAATTTTACCATAGATCTTTTTATCATGAAATGCTAATTTTAGATGCAATTTTAAAAGCATTTAGCTCATATGTGAAATCATTAAAATTTTATGATTATTATTTTGTAGCTCATACATGCATATATAATTCATTTCTACCAGAAAAATCAAATCACTGTACACAACAAACTTCACAGTTTTTTATTTCACTTGTTGATGTGCACACATTATACCAACACTCTCTGTGGTGAACTTTCTAATGAGTAAGGAAAGACTAAAAGGGAAAAGAGGTGACATTTTTATTTCAGAAGGGAAAAATAGAAAAATAGTTAAGGAGGGATCAGTCCAAAGCAAGACAGAAACCCAGCAGGGCAAATTAAATTCTAACCCTCCATGTCCAGCACCTGGGACATATTGTGGCAGGATGTGGGATTCCGGGGCTTGGGCAGCCCCAAACTGTGGCTGTCCTGGCTGTAGCCCACACAGCCACTCTCTTTGGCTGGCTTTGTCTGCTGCCTGTAGCTTTCCCTGGTGAGTGTTGCATGTTGCTGGCATGTCGCCACTGCAGTTTGGCTTCACCCTCATGGCTCCATTCCACATTGCCCCGCTGGGGGCTGCTTGGAGAGACTGATGCCTCAGCACACTGTTGGCCTCTCAACTTTCCTTTGAAATCACAGCGGAACCTGCCAAGATTCCATGGTTCTTTCATTTTGTATTCCTGCAAACACAGCATGACATGGGCAATGCCGTAGTCTGCTGCTAATGTGAATTGTACCTGGGCCCCCTTGAACCAAGGCCACAGTGCCTTGTCCACTCAGCCTGGGAAATGAGTCTTGGAGAAGCAAATTCCAAGGCAGTCCTGGGCATGCAGGGTGCCCTGGGGCTCTTTATCTGAAACAATTCTGCTCTGGAAGTCTTTGCAAGAAGTTTGCATTTCTACACCTTTTCACCTGTGATTAGTGGGGTGGCCTTGCAGATTTCTGACATGCCTTCCAAGCATCTTTCCTATTGTCCTCATCCAAAGCACTTGGATTTTTTTTTTTAATTGGCACTAGCTACTGCACCCTCCTTGGCTGCACTTTTGCAAGTGCTTCTTTTCTGGCCATGCTGCAAATTTTCAAAATCTTTCTGCTCTTCTCCTTTTTGCTTCTGATTCTCATGGTAAATTTGACTAAAAGTAGCCAGTAATATCCATGCCACAGCCCAAATGTTTTGCTGCCTTGAACTTTTTTCAACTAGTCCCTCACCCTTAAACTTGGCTTCCCACAAAGTCTCTGTGCATGGATGAAATGCAGCCAATTCTTGTCATGGTGTAATGAGGGCATGGTGTAACCAAGTCCTAGCAGAATCTTCATTTCCATCAGAAATCTCATCAGTAGAGACTTTATTGTCCATATTCCTATTAGCATTTTGGTTTTCTGAGCCTCCTCCAGAATCACCAATTAAGCTCCACTTACAACATTCTAGGCTTTCTGTAGCCTACTCCTTGAAACTCTTCCTGTTAGACAATTTCAAAGGCTTTTCTACATCATCACATAGAGTTGCAGAGTTACCCCATTAAACAGTACCAATTTTCTGTAATAGCCAGTTTCCTATTACTACAACAAAACACCTGAGATAAACTTATAAAGAAGAAAGGTTTAGCAGGACACAGTGGTGTACACCTATAATCCCAGTATTTGGGAGACCGAGACAGGAGGATCACAGGTTCAAGTCTAGCCTCAGCAACTTAATGAGACCCTGTTTCAAAATAAAAAATAAAATAAAATAGGGCTGGGGGTGTAGCTCAGAGGTAGAATGCCTCTGGGTTGAAAAAAGGAACTGTTTATTTTGGCTCATGATTCTAAAGGTTCCAGTCTATGAGCAAGTGGCTCCATTGCTTTTGGTCCCTGGAGAGGCAGCATATCATGGAGGAAGTGCATGATGGAGCAAAAACCATGCACCTTACTATCCAGAAAGCAAAAAGTGAGATAGAAAGGAGACAGTGTTCCATGATTCCCTTTAAGGGAATGCCCCCAGTGACCTCAGT
>PVJS01047291.1:0-15500 GCA_004027185.1 Glis glis
GGTTTCAAAATAAAGTATAAAAAATAGGGCCGGGGGCGTAGCGCGGAGGTAGAACGCCCCTGCGTTCAATCCCCGGTACCGCAAAAAAAAAAAAAAAACCCAAAAACAAAAACAAAACCAAAAATATGAATCCCTAGCTGGGCATAGTGGTGCTCGCCTGTAACCCCAGTACTTGAGAGGCTGAGACAGGAGAATATCAGGTTCGAGGTCAGCCTCAGCAACTTAGTGAGGCTCTCAGCCTCACTAAGTATGACCCTGTTTCCATGTAACAAATAAAATAGGGCTGGGGGTGTAGCTCAGAGGTGGAATACCCTGGGTTCCATCCCCAGTACAAAAAAAAAATCCCTCCATGGCATTTTTTACTTTAGGATTCCAGCCTTCACCTTTCTAAATTCTTCTTTTTGTCTCTGTTTCTCTATTTGTCTTTTTTTTTTTTTAGTACTGGGGATTGAGCCCAGGGGCATTCTACTTCTGAGCTCCACCCCCAGCCCTATTTTTTGTTCTTTATTTTGAAGCAGGGTCTCACTAAGTTGCGGAGGGCCTCACTAAGTAGCTGAGGCTGGCCACAAACCCAGATACTCCTGTCTCCGCCTCCCAAGTACCGGGATTAAAAGTGTGCACCACTATGCCCAGCTTTTCTTTCTTTCTTTCTTTCTTTCTCTTTCTTTCTCTCTCTCTCTCTTTCTTTCTTTCTTCTTTCTTTCTTTCCTTCCTTCCTTCCTTCCTTCCTTCCTTTCCTTCTTTCTTTCCTTCCTTCTTCTTTCCTTCTTTCTTTCTTTCCTTCCTTCTTTCTTTTTTCTCCTTCCTTCCTTCCTTCCTTCCTTCCTTTCCTTCTTTCTTTCCTTCCTTCTTCTTTCCTTCTTTCTTTCTTTCTTTCCTTCCTTCTTTCTTTTTTCTCTTTCCTTCCTCCCTCCCTTCCTTCCTTCCTTCCTTCCTTCTCTCTCTCTCTCTCTTTCTCTGTCTCTTTCTTTCTTTCTTTTTCTCCTCCTCCTCCTCCTTTTTTTGTTGTACTGGAGATTGATCCTAGAGGTTTTCTACCTCTAAGCTAAAACCCTCGGCCCTTTTTATTTTTTTCATTTTGAAACAGGGTCTCGCTAAATTGCTGAGGCTGGCCTTGAACCTGCTATCCTCCTGTCTCAGCCTCCCAAGTCCTGGGATTTTAGGTGTGCACCCCCCACGCCCAGCCTAACAATGCCCATTTCTTAAAGGCATATTTGCATGTGTCTTTGGACTTCCTCTGGCACGCAGCACAATCCTGGATCATTGGCAGTTGCATCATAACTGTCTATTAGCTCACAGATTAAAAAGTGGTGTAAAGAAAGGAACGCCCACCCTTCTTTTGGAAGTGTGCAAACCACAGCTGGGAAAGAGAAGCTGGCTACTTAAGGATGCTTCTAATTTTGCCTTTCACCTGCTCCAGCCTCTTGTCGGATTACTCATGGACACTAGGGGGCGCTCTTGCATTATTTTCCTGGGTATAAACCTTGGCCACCTTTAAAGGTAGTTAAAAATTCCACGTGAAGCCGGGCGGGGCACACTGCTAATCCCAGTACTTGGGCTAAGACCCTTCGCAATTTAGTGAGACCCTGTTTCAAAATAAAGAATAAAAAATAGGGCTGGGGGTGTAGCTCAAAGGTAGAATGTCCCTGGGTTCAATCCCCAGTACCGCAAAAAAAAAAAAAAAAAAAATTCCACTTGAAGCCCGGCATGGTGGCGCACACTTATAATCCCATTGGGAGGCTGAGACTGGAGGATCCATGTTCGCGGCCAGCCTCAGCTACTTAGTGAGGCCCTCCGCAACTTAGAGAGACCCTGTTTCAAAATAAAGAATAAAAAATTAGGGCTGGGGGTGTAGCTCTGAGGTAGAATGCCCCTGGGTTCAATCCCCAGCAACACACACACACATCTATAGTAATAGTACATAAAAAACTAAAGTAAGAGTAAGAAAAATACCCATGAGAATTACTGTCTTGCATGTGGCTCTGTGTGCCTGTGTTCACAGCAACCCACAGGGGACGGGAGGCGAGTGATCTTGTTAGCGGGTAGGACTGTCACCCGAGGGGCGAGAGGCTGGACTCCAACTGCTGTCATTTTCCACAAATACTCGGAGTCACTTAGGTAGGAAAGTAGGTTTTATTCAAAGCTAGCTTTCCGAGAAGGTAATGGAAACTTTTTTTGTTTCAAATCTCCATCTTTGGAGAGTCAGGGGGCACAGACAGCTTTTATTTATTTCATTTTTCATTTTTATTATTATTATGTGTGCATGTGTGCGTGTTACTAGGGATTGAGCCCAGGAGTGTTTTACCTCTGAGCTCCATACCCAGCCCTATTTTATTTTATTATTTCATTTTATTTTTCTTGGCGATACTGGGGATTGAACCCAGGGGCATTCTACCTCCAACCTACACCCCCAGCCCTTTTTTTTATTCTTTATTTTGAAACAGGGTCTCACTAAGTAGCTGAGGCTGGCCGCGAACCCAGATCCTCCAGTCTCAGCCTCCCAAGTACTGGGATGACAAGCGTGCGCCACCACGCCAGTATGGGCATGGACAGCTTTTATAAGAGGCAGCAAAGTGGACAAAAGGCAGGTAATGTACATATGCAGATTCAGAGAGCTGGAGAACCTGCCAGTGTCCGCTTCCTTGGGTCCCTCAGTCCTTGCTCTCAACATGAAGAAATGCAGAAAAAAAGTTCACAACTTAAAACAATTTGGGTCTTTAATTCTCAGTATGAAGCCGGGCACGGTGGCACACACTTGTAATCCCAGTACTTGGGAGGCTGAGACTGGAGGATCTGGGTTCGCAGCCAGCCTCAGCTACTTAGTGAGGCCCTCTGCAACTTAGTGAGACCCTGTTTCAAAATAAAGAATAAAAATTAGGGCTGGGGGTACAGCTCAGAGGTAGAATGCTCCTGGGTTCAATCCCCAGTACAGAAAAAAAAAATTCTCAGTATGAGGAAGCCAATCTTAATTTCAGAGGGGGTCTATTTCAATCTGGCCACAAAAATTATTTCCTTAGAAGATATTCAGAATTGCTCATACAAATTTCACTAAAAGTTTGCTAAGAGCCGGGTGTGGTGGTGTACGCTTGTAATCCCAGTACTTGGGAGGCTGAGACCGGAGGATCCAGGTTCGCTGCCAGCCTCAGCTATTTAGTGAGGCCCTCCGCAACTTAGCAAGACCCTGTTTCAAAATAAAGAATAAAAAATAGGGCTGGGGGTGGAGCTCAGTGGTAGAATGCCCCTGGGTTCAATCCCCAGTACTACAAAAAAAAAAAAGTTTGCTAAGTTCTTCCTTGAAATTCGGCTCCATTAATGGCTTTGCCAATATCCTGAATAAAACCAATGAAAAATCTGTCCCCACTGCTATTTGTAGAAAAGAGCAACAAATAGAATTATTGAATTAAGTGTCAAGAATAAAAAAGGATTTTGAGCAGGACACGGTGGCACACACCTGTAATCCTAGTACTTGGGAAGCTGAGACAGGAGGATCTCAGGTTCAAGACCAAGTTTAGCAATTTAGTGAGACTCTCAGCAACGTAGTGAGACCCTGTTTCAAAACAAAAAAATAAAAAGGGCTGGGGTGTAGCTTGGGGGTAGAATGCCTCTGGGTTTAATCGCCAGTACCTCTCCCCCCAAAAAAATCTCCAAAAGTTCAATTTTATCATTAAGTTGAGGCTAGAAATTCTCTATCTTTGAAGTTGAATAGGAAAAACATAAGCCAGGCGTAGTGGCGCACGCTTGTAGTCCCAGTACTTGGGAGGCTGAGACCGGAGGATCTGGGTTCGCGGCCAGCCTCAGCTATTTAGTGAGGCCCTCCGCAACTTAGTGAGACCCTGTTTCAAAATAAAGCATAAAAAATAGGGCTGGGGGTGTAGCTCGGAGGTAGAATGCCCCTGGGTTTAATCCCCAGTGCCGCAAAAAAAAAAAAAAAAAGAAAAGAAAAACATGGGGTCAGAGAACCAAAGTTGGTATAAACTCACTTCCTTCTCCTGTTTTTCCCTGGCTCCTGCTTGAACCTGGCGGCCACATCCCAGCATGAACATTCCCGGTGCAGCCGGGCAGATGGGAGGATGACCCAGGTGTCCCGGGAGCACTGTCATCGGAGCCTCACCTGATGATACCCATTGTAATCCATGTTGACCGGGAGAGGGAACCCTGGGGCCAGGGACAGCTCCCCTTCCAACATCTCTGGCTTAATGAATTCCTCCAGGTAGGTCCTGCAGAGCCTGCGGTCCCAGTCATCTGTGATGTGACCCCCGTACATGATCTCACCGAACAGGTAGCGCAGGTCATCATAGGGCACCTGGGAGGCGGCAGAGAAAGGAGAGGGAGATCCCCGCACAGGCGCCGGGCCAGAGCTTGACACGGGGTGGGACACCTCCTGAGATGGGAGTGGCGTCCTATTCATCTTCATCCCCTGTGTCCCCCAGTGTCGGGCATGATGGGCACTCACTAAGGGCTCGAAGGGCTGCACGGGAGGGCGAGGAGCAGCAAGGTGTGGACCCCGCATGTATTCTTGCCTTCTTTCATGGCCATTAGCTGTGAGAGGAAGTCAGTCAGGCTCCTTCTAGAAGCCCTTGATTTTTACTTTTTTTTTTTGTGGAACTGGGGATTGAACCCAGGGGCCTTCTACCTCTGAGTGACACCCCCAAACCTTTTTATTTTTTATTTTGGAACAGGGTCTTGCTAAGTTGCTGAGGGTCTTGCTAAATTGCTAAGGCTGGTCTCGAACCCGTGATCCTCCTGTTTCAGTCTCCCAAGTACTGGGATGACAGGCACATGCCACCATGCTCAGCTTAGAAGCCCTTATTTATTTATTTTTTTTGGTCCTGGGGATTGAACCCAGGGGCATTCTACCTCCGAGCTACAACCCCAGCCCTTTTTCATTTTAAATTTTTATGAGTTGAATTAGAAATTTATAAAGCAATACCCCGAAACAATACAATTCTGTGTAAAATATAAAACTTTGAAATTATAATTTAAAAAATATTGCCATTTTGCAATGCAAATATGAAAAACTGTAATAAAATTAAACATAAATCTGTAGTTACTACATGAATAAATTAACAAAACATTATTCAAAGTCATAGAAAACTTGAATAAATAGTCCTTTCAAGTTCCTGGATAGAAAGTGTGAGTAATAAAATGTCAATTTATGACTAACTATAATTACTGTAACATATTGCCGTGAATTTATATTTTGAAACAGGGTTTCACTAAGTTTCTAAGGATGACCTGAAACTTGTAATCCTCCTGCCTCAGCCTCCGAAGTACTGGGATCATAGGCGTGCGCCACCATTTCCGGCTCAACCAGGGTACTTTTAAAATTTTCTAGCCGGGCATGGTGGCGCACACCTGTGATCCCAGTACTTGGGAGGCAGAGACAGGAGGATCCGGGTTTGCGGCCAGCCTCAGCTACTTAGTGAGGCCCTCTGCAACTTAGTGAGACCCTGTTTCAAAATAAAGAATAGAAAATAGGGCTGGGGGTGTAGCTCAGAGGTAGAACGCCCCTGGGTTCAAGCCCCAGTACCGCAAGAATAAAATAAAAAAATAAGAAGAATTTGGGATCTTCTTCAATTTTGGGAAAACTATGAAGTGAGGAGCTGTGTGCCCCAGGAGAGTTTGGGGCGTCTTTGGTTAATTACGTTGGAACCCACACCAGGCGGTATGGACCCTTCCTTCCCCAGCCCGTCTGCTCCGCTGTGAGTGCCTCGGGTGTTCCGGTGACCTTGGGACAAATCCTCCCAGGACCAGCTCCCACCAGACGGGGGTCACCAGTTAGGGTCCCAGCTTCCTTGGCTCCAACTCCCCTGGGATGCTCCTCAGCCTCAGACTGGTTCCTCATCCCGCTGTGTGGGGTGCAGACTTTCGGGGGGCACACTTCCCTGCTTCTGTGTGGGAGACCCGCATCACCCCGAGAGGGGCTACCCCTGTACCCCTCCCCTTTACCTTCGCGTTGGCCTCCAGGAAGTTGTGCAGCACGTTCACGGAGATGGTGAGGTCCCCCGTGTTAAAGGGGTAGGACCGGTTCCAACCCTGCGGTCCAAACTTGCGTCTTTCTGCCACTACTGCATGGAAGTAGCAGAGCGCGAAGAGGATGCTCTTGAACTCCGTCTCCCGGGAACACATCTCCAGGGTGTCCTGAAAGGACAGCAAAGCGGGGCTCCTAGCCATGAGGACACAGTGTCCCTCCTGCGGCGGGTGAGGGAAGGTTACAATCTGGATCGAGTCCATCCTGCTTAGGGCTTGAGCTACTCTAAGATGACTGTACCCAGGTGAGGCAGGGGTCAGGTTTGAGGGGAGAAATCCCTCAAACAAAAAATCCAACAGGGGTTGGGTTTTAACTTAACATTTTTGGGGGGGGTACTGTGGATCGAACCCAGGGGTTCTACCTCTGAGTTATACCCCTAGCCTGATTTAAAAAAAATTGAACCCAGAGGCATTCTACCTTCAAGCTACACTCCCAGCCCTATTTTTTATTCTTTATTTTGAAACAGGGTATCACTAAGTTGCAGAGGCCTCACTAAGTAGCTGAGGCTGGCTGCGAACTTGCGATCCTCCTGTCTCACCCTCCCAAGTACTGGGATTACAAGCGTGCTCCACCACGCCCGGCTTCTGATTTTATTTTGAAACAGTCTCACTAAGTTGCGGAGGGCCTCACTAAGTAGCTGAGGCTGGCCTCGAACCTGTGATGCTCCTGTCTCAGCCTCCCAAGTACTTAACTTAGCATTTGAGTTAAGGTTCAGATTCTAATTCTAGTGGGGTTGATTTATGGTTCAAGTTTGAGATGTACTAATGAGGGGCTAGCAGAGCTCATGGAAACAGGGCAGGGGGCCGGAGAGTGTCCTGTGTGTTCTGCTGGTGTCACTGCACTGGGGCGTGGGCGGGGCTTCCACAGTCTTGTTCTAAACCTTCCTTCCTGCCCGGCTTTTTGTGCCCATCCTGAAGCCTTAGTAGGTGTCGTGACTGCCCGCGTGACTAAGGGGTACCTAGCTCATTTTCTGGAGGAGCTGCTGGGGTGGGGGAGGGGACGGGAATCAGAGCCACGAGAAATGGAGGAGTGCTGTGCCCTCCGACCTCCTCGCTGCTCCCCCAAACCTGAACAGGGCTTAAATATGGTACTAAAGCCAGGCCTGGTGGCGCACACCTGTAATCTCAGTACTTGGGAGGCTGAGACAGGAGGATCGCAGGTTCAAGAACAGCCTCAGCAAGTAGTGAGACTCTCATCAACCTAGTGAGACCTTGTTTCAAAATCAAAGTAAAAAATAGGGCTGGGGGTATAGCTCAGAGGTAGAATGCCTCTGGGTTCAATTCCCAATACCAAAAAAAAAAAAAAATGGTACTAGGGATTGAACCCAGGCGTGTTATACCTCTGAGATATACCCCTAGCCCTATTTTATATTGAAACAGGGTCCAGCTAAGTTGCTGAGGGCCTTGCTAAGTTGCTGAGGCTGGCCTGCAACCTGCAATCCTTCTGTCTCAGCCTCCCAGGTATTGGGATTACAAGTGTGTGCCACCACTGCCCAGCTTTGTGCTTATCAGATTTTAAAGGGGATGAAGGTGAAGGTACAGAGGGGGGAAGCCTGCATTTTAAAGGGGTGATAGGATGGGAGCCCCTAGATTCTTTGGAAATAAAAATAATTTCCTCTGAACAATACTCTTTCTGTTCAGGATGGCTCAAGATGTGGTAACTGAGCCGGACTTAGCGGCTCACGCCTATAATCCCAGTTCTTGGGAGGCTGAAACAGGAGGATCATAGGTTCAAGACCAGCCTCAGCAACTTAGAGAGACCCTCAGCAACCTAGCAAGACCCTGTCTCAAAATAAAAAATAAGAAGGGCTGGAGTGTTGCTTGGAGGTAGAATGCCCCTGGGTTCAATCTCCAGTAACACACACACCACACACACACACACACACACACACACACACACACACACGCTGTGGCAGCTGGAGCCGTAGAGGCCCTTTGCATGCCCCCACTAACTGGACAGGAGGAGACAGGGCCGAGTGAGTTTGGGTCTGATTTTCCCCCGGGGAACCCATGACAGTGGTGGTCTCTGTGGACACGTGGGGTCCCTGCAGACTTCACTGGGCACTGTTAGGGGTTGCGTGTGAGCTGTCCCCCAAAGGCTCAGGTGTTGAAGGCTCACCCCTCCTCTATGCAGCATAGTTTGGAGGTGGGCCTTTGGGAGGCGGTGGGATCCCGAGAGCTCTGACCCATCAACAGATCAGTCCATCGACAGGTTCACAAGTGGATGGACACCTGGAGGTGGTGGGAGCCGCAGGCGTGGCGCCCAGTGGCAGGAAGCAGGTCGCTGAGGAACATGTTCTTGGAAGCTATGTCGTGTCCCCAGCCCCTTCCTCTCTCTCTTTTTCTCCCTCTCTGCTTCCTGTTTTTTTTGTGGCATTGGGGATTGAACCCAGGGGCATTCTACCTCCGAGCTACACCCCCAGACCTATTTTATTTTATTTTTATTTTGAAACAGGGTCTCACTAGGTTGACGAGAGTCTCACTACTTGCGGAGGCTGTCCTTGAACCTGTGATCCTCTTGTCTCAGCCTCCCAAGTACTGGGATTACAGGCATGCGCCACCATGCCCGGCTTCCCTCTCTGCTTCCTGACTGTCATGGGGTGAGCAGTCTTGCTCCATCAGACCTTCCCACCTCGATGCTCTCTGCTTCACCGCAGCTCCAGAATCAAGAGACCCATGAAGCCTCTCCCTCTCCCTCTCCCCCTCCCTGGGTTCAATCCCAAGTACTGGGATTACAAGTGTGCTCCTCTCTCTCCTCTCTCTATCCTTCTCCCCCTCCCTCCCCCTCCCCTCCTCTGTTTTATGGTACTGGGGATTGAACCCAGGGGCGTTCTATCTCTGAGCTATACCCCCAGCCCTTTTTATTTTCTGTTTTGAAACAGGGTCTCCCTAGGTTGCTGAGAGTCTCCCTAAATTGCTAAGGCTATCCTTGAACCTGTGATCCTCTTGTCTCAGCCTCCCAAGTGCTGGGATGACAGGCACATGTCACTACGCCCGGCCCTATCTCTCTTTTTCAGAATGAGCTGCTGAAGGTGGCCATAAATGGTAAGCAAACCAACTGCTGTAGGGACACAACTGGAAAGAGTGTCTTTTGGGATATACTTTCCAGTTGCCCAATGACCCCAACTGGACAAGTTTTCAGAGAGGGAAGTTCGAGAACAGTGGCCCATGGCAGGGGGCGAGCCGAGGATGCCAGGTGTGGTGATTGATGATCATGATCCTACTGGGGCCCCATGTTAATTACCAGGCAGTCTAGCAAGTGAGGTGCCTGCTTGCCCTCCTCCTGACTCTGTCTGATACCCTCAAACAGAAGGACGAAGAACGCTTTACCACTGAAGCCTTCAATAGCGTTGGCACTCATGCTTTTCATCCCCCCAAATTTTAATTTAAAAAATTGGGCCCAGGGCCAGGTGTGGTGGCACATGCTTGTAATCCCAGTACTTGGGAGGCTGAGACAGGAGGATCCGCAGCCAGCCTCAGCTACTTAGTGAGGCCCTCCGCAACTTAGTGAGACCCTGTTTCAAAAAGTAAAGAATAAAAAATAGGGCTAGGGTGTAGCTCAGAGGTACCATGCCCCTGGGTTCAATCCCTAGTACCACACACACACACACAAAAAAAATTGGGCCCAAATGCACATAACACAAAATTTTCCATCTTTACCATTTTTTCTTTGCTACTAGAGATTGAACCCAGGGGCATTCTACCTCCAAGTTACACCCCCAGCCCTTCTTATTTTTTATGTGAAAGCAGGGTCTTGATACGTTCGTGAGGCTGGCCTTGAACCTGTGATCCTCCTGTCTCAGCCTCCCAAGTACTGGGATTATAGGCACGTGTCACCACGCCTGACTCATAGGCGCTATTTTTTTTGTGTGTGTGTGTGTGTGTGTGGTACTGGGGATGGAGCCCAGGGGCATTCTACCTCTGAGCTACACCCCCAGCCCTATTTTTAATTTCTATTTTGACATAGGGTCTCACTAAATTGAACAGAGCCTCACTAACCTGAGATACTCCTGTCTCAGCCTCCCAAGTACTGGGATTACAAGCGTGCGCCACCACACCCGGCTCCTATTTTATTTTTTATTTGGAAACAGGGTCTCGCTAAGTTGCTGAGGCTGGCCTCCAACCTGCCATCCTCCTGTCTCAGCCTCCCAAATACTGGGATTACAGGTGTGCACCACCATGGGCGGCTGTGGCCTTGGCTTTAAATAAACCCTTCACAGTGCAAGTCCTGGAATTCCTAACAACGGGCATTCTAGTCATGAAGCAGTCCGCGCTTGGGCCCTGTTCCCTGAGAGTTGGGGTCTCTCTGGAGCACAGGGCATGAGGATCGCTTGCCGGACTTGTTAAAATGCAAATTCCTGGCCTGGTCCTGGTTTCTGGTCCAGGATGTGTGGGGCGGAGCCTGAGAACTGGCATCTCTAACAAGCTCCCAAGTGCTGCTGCCGCTGCCGCTCTGGGGACCACGTGTACGAGTCTAACGTGTGCTTCTGTCCCAAGCCCAGCTCCCCGCTACCGACACCTGGATCACTGGAAGCCTTGATACTCAACAGGTGGGCAGGTGGCAGGTGAATCAACAGAATGAGCACACCCTCTGCTTGCAGATGGGATGCTTAGCTAGTGTGGGACCCAGTACTTCCTGTCAATTACATTTACACCATCACGGAATATTAGTTAAAAGTGGGCTCAGCCGGGCGTGGTGGCGCGTGCCTGTAATCCCAGTACTTGGGAGGCTGAGACAGGAGGATGGCAGGTTGGAGGCCAGCCTCAGCAACTTGGCGAGACCCTCAGCAACTCAGTGAGACCCTGTTTCAAAATAAAAATTAAAAATGGCTGGGGGTAGCCGGGCGTGGTGGCGCACGCTTGTAATCCCAGTACTTGGGAGGCTGAGACTGGAGGATCCCAGGTTTGCGGCCAGCCTCAGCTACTTAGTGAGGCCCTCCACAACTTAGTGAGACCCTGTTTCAAAAATTAAGAATATTGTAATCCTAGTACTTGGGAGGCTGAGACTGGAGGATCTGGGTTCGCGGCCAGCCTCAGCTACTTAGTGAGGCTCTCCGCAACTTAGTGAGACCCTGTTTCAGAAATAAAGAATATGCTTGTAATCCCAGTACTTTGGGAGGCGAAGACTGTAGGATCCGGGTTCGCAGCCAGCTTCAGCTCTCTCTCTCTCTCTTTCCGTGTCTCTCTCTCTCTCTCTGTCTCTCTCTCTCTCTCTACCTAGTGATGCCCTCCGCAACTTCGTGAGACCTGGTTTCAAAATAAAGGATAAAAATAGGGCCGGGGGTGTAGCACAGAGGTAGAACGCACCTGGGTTCAATCCCTGGTACCGCAAAAAAAAAAAAAAAAAGAATAAAAAATAGGGCTGGGGTGTAGCTCAGAGGTAGAATGCCCCTGGGTTCAATCCCCAGTGCCAAAACAAACAAACAAACAAAAAAAAAGCAGGCTTGCAGAACGTTCCCCTGCACCTTTTGCCCAAGAGCCCTATGCGGGATTCCTCCAGGTACATCTGCCAATTGAGAAACGGGAGCTGGGTTCACGGAGAACACACCTGACCACACTGGCACAGCCCCAGCGCCCACCTCACACCCCGGCGCCTCCTTCCCCACCCGCGTGGCTCCCTCCCCGGCAGCACCTGCGTGAAGTTGTCCAGGGCCTTGTGCAGGTTGGCGCGCATGCCCGCGGGCGGCTCGCTGGTCATCTTGATGGCGTTCTCCAGGATGCCCTGGGGGATGATGTGGCCCTCGGGGGAGGGCGCGGGTTCCGCGCTGATGAAGACCCTGAACTCCGGGTGGCTGTCCTTGCCGTGCTCCTCCAGCTTCTTCTCCAGGGTGCTGAGCCACTTGGCCACCAGGTGGATGTTCTGGCGGGAAGGAAGAACCCCCGTGCAGGCATCTGCTTAGCTCCACCAGCAGAAAGCAGTTCTCGGGACGGCCGCTAGAGGGCGCGCATGGCCTCAGCCTCAAATCATATTTAAATCAGCCGGGCGTGGCGGCGCAGGCTTGTCCTCCCAGTGCTCGGGAGGCTGAGACAGGAGGATCGCAGGTTCGCGGCCAGCCTCGGCTACTTAGTGAGGCCCTCCGCAACTTAGTGAGACCCTGTTTCAAAATAAAGAATAAAAAATAGGGCCGGGAGTATAGCCTGGAGGTAGAATGCCCCTGGGTTCAATCCCCAGTTGAGCAAAAAAAAAAAAAACAAAAAAAAAAACAAAAAAAAAACACACACACACACTTAAATACTTTCATTAGTGCATTGCAATTATATATCATAGTAAGTTGTACTACACATGCACACCGCTCCTGGTGGATATTCCCTTCTGCATCCCGCCCTGCTCCTCCCGCCCTGCACGTTACTGAGAACAATAGTGATGCTAATATGGATATAGTATTATTTAAACGGTTTCCTTCCTCAGTCCTCCTTTTTCTTTCCCCACCTCCCTCCTCCATCCAATCCCCTTTCACTATTCTAACTGGCCTCTCTCCTCATTTATCTGAAGGCTCTTTCGTTCCCCAGTTTCTGTCTAGCTTCTACATAGGAGCGAAAGCACAGGACTCCTCCCTTTCTGAGACTGATCTCACTGATCTTTCTGAGCTGATCTCACGTAGCATAGGATTCTCTAGTTCCATCCATTCTTCCTGCAAATGCGATGATATTGTTCTTATTTACAGCTGAGAAAAATTCCACCGTGTATACCTACCACGTTTTCTTTACCCACTCCTCTGTTGAAGGGCACCTAGGTTGGTGCCATAATCTGGCAGTTGTGAACTGTGCTGCTATAAGCATCAAATAATTTTTACAGGATGTGATAAAATAGACATCCTGTGAAATTTTCCATTCCAGCCGCTTCTCAGCGTAGAGTGCACATTTGTGAGCGTTTGGGGGCTCTGCACACACTCGCGTTGCAGTGCACCTGGGTGCCTTGCAACCACAGAAATGTCTTAAACCACATCAGAGAAAGACTCCTGTGACGGCCAGTGGCGGGGACCTCCTGGTATCCTGCTATGAGTCCTATCATTTGAAAAGCCTACATTTTCCCAGCATAGTGTTCCCAACCTTGACTGCACGCGCGAGCCCCGAGGCCTGCCAAGACAGATCACCAGGCTCCGGCCCAGAGCTTCTGATTTAGTAGGTTGAGAGCTAAACCTGAGCATTTTCCTGTCTTCTTTCTTTCCCTCCCTCTCTCCCTCTTTCCTCCCTCTTCCCTCCTCCTCCTCCTCCTTCTCCTTCTTCCTTCTCTCTGTTTCCTGCTGGGGATTGAACCCAGGGGAACATTCTACCTCCAAGCTACACTCCCCGCCCTATTTTAGTTTTTATTTGGAAACAGGGTCTCGCTAAGTTGCTAAGGGCCTCGCTAAATTGTCAGGGCTGGCCTCTAACCTGCGATGCTCCTGTCTCAGCCTCTCAAGTACTGGGATTGCAGGCATGGGCCACCATGCCCGGCTTTTAAGCATTTGCGTTTCTAACAAGTACCCAGGTGATGCTGACACCGCTGATGTAGGGACCACACTGTGGGAGTCTAACTTGTAGTTACATCGCAAGTCCAATTCCCCACTCCTCCGCACCTGGATCATCTGAACCCCTGAGAGTCAAAAGGGGGCACCTGGCCCAGCCCTCTTGGCTTTACCTGGGAGCTAGTTAGAGATGCAGTCTCAGGCTGCACTCAGGCTTCCTGAATCAGCGCCTTTTAATGAGATCCTCCAGTAATTTGTATCCGTGTTACAATGTGAAAGGCACCGATTTAAACTTCTTCAAGCTGGTTTTCCCGAGTCGAGTCGTCTCTCCCCTTCTCCGAACCATTCTGTTAATTGTTGCCAAACTTATCATCCTAAAACACACTGAGTCATTGCTGCTTGAAGACTCAGGAAGGCTGCGAGCTCCTGTCTGGTCTCTGCGCCTCTCTCCTACCCTCCGATTTGATGCCTATCTGTCTGCCTGTCTTTCTATCGAAACCCACATTTACTTCTTGGCACCATGCAGAGCACACCTTTCACTTGGGTAAGAATACTCCCTTGGATTCATTATGATGGGTTGATTAAAAAAAGCCTCGATCAATATTCGGGGAAATAGGTTTGCAGAGCCTTAAATGCACAGATCGGCACTGAATGCACTAGTAGGACCACAGTAATTTGGTCTCAGAGTGCTTTTCTCCTCCACAGAAAAAGAAATGACAATCATGTTTGCCATACTCATTTCACAGGGTTGCTGCGAATAACCAAAGGGAATGTGTATCAAAGGTCCCTATATACTGGCCCAGGCTGTGTAGGAGTTAGCAGTGGTGGTTGAAATGAAAATATGTTAAAAATTATTTATATCAAGATGTATGATTACAATGCACCAATAAATAAATTTAAAAAATAAAGCCGGGCGTGGTGGCTCATGCTTGTAATCCCAGTACTTGGAAGGCTGAGACTGGAGGATCCGGGTTCGCGGCCAGCCTCAGCTACTTAGTGAGGCCCTCCACAACTTAGTGAGACCCTGTTTCAAAATAAAGAATAAAAAGTAGGGCTGGGGGTGTAGTTCGGAGGTAGAACGTCCCTGGGATCAATCCCCGGTACTGGAAGAAAAATTAAATTAAATTAAAAAATTATTTATAAAATCACTGTGTGGGAGCAGAGAGTTTAGTGGGCTACCTGAACAGCAGTGCGAGCAGCTCATAAAGAAATAATCCAACTGCTTCTTTAGGAACTCCAGCTCCAGCTACTGGGCGGGGCAGGGCCGGCGGGAGAGAGAACTGCTGCTGCCCGGGGATAGAACCTGGGTTGGGTGCAGGGATGGGAGTCGGCCTCACTGGGTTTATGGGCCTGCTTATGCCAGCGCCAGAGCCTGGTAAACCCACCCCACTGCCAACAGAGCCAGGAAGGAAGAGGGGGACAATTTGAGCCTCAGTTCCTAGGTCCTGAGAAGCCAGCTGTCCCAGGAGGGGATGCCTGGCCGGGGCCTGGGTGGGGTGGGGCTTCAGGAGGATTTCCCAGTGTGTCCTGTGGGACGTCATGACAGGTCCATTTGGGAAACACTGGCTTGAACAGGACTTCTACAGTCTTACTCATAGGATTCTTAGAGCCATTTGCTTATTGATACCATTGAAGAACTTCTGGAAAGGGACATGGTACGGTATTTTCCTTCTTTTTTTTTTTTTTGCGGTACTGGGGATGGAACCCAGGGGCATTCTACTTTTCAGCTACACCCCCAGCCCTATTTTTTATTCTTTTTTATTTTTATTTTTTTGCAGTACCGGGGCGTTCTACCTTCGCGCTACGCCCCTGGCCCTATTTTTTATGCTTTTATTTTGAAACCGGGTCTCACGAAGTTGCGGAGGGCCTCACTAAGGAGAGAGAGAGAGAGAGAGAGAGAGAGAGAGAGACAGGGAGAGAAAGAGCGCGAGCTGAGGCTGGCTGCGAACCCGGATCCTCCGGTCTCCGCCTCCCAAAGTACTGGGATTACAAGCGTGCGCCACCACGCCCGGCTTATTCTTT
>PVJS01047292.1:0-15499 GCA_004027185.1 Glis glis
CTTCCCCTCTCCTTCTTTCCTTTTTTTCTTTTTGGTGCTAGGGATTGAACCCAGGGGCATTCTACCTCCAAGCTACACCCCCAGCCCTTTTTTATTTCTTATTTTGAAACAGGGTCTCACTAAGTGGCAGAAGGCCTCACTAAGTTGCTGAGGCTGGCCTCAAACCTGCGATGCTCCTGTCTCAGCCTCCCAAGTACTGGGATTACAAGCCTGCACCACCACACCTAGCTCCATCTTTCATTTTAATTGAAGGTTACTATAAGAAGAAACCATATGAGCCCTGCATACATGTGAAACTGGCTGAGAGACTGGCAGTCGCATCGCTTCATGCCACACAGGAAGTCCCATGTTCCTAAGTTCTTTTAGTATCCATTACCAAAAATGCATGTCTCTCTTATGAAACTGGAAAGCTTCCTCCTTCCTGACAGGAGATCATTCATTTTTGTTCTGGTTTCCAGGAAGTTTAGGGTTAAATGAAAGAGCCAGTCCCAGCATCTGTATTAGTCTCTGATTGCTTCCACGGCCTTTCCCTACTCTCTGTCACTGTGTTTCCCCCTTATTTGTGGTTGTTCATGAAAAGCTCCCTCAAATTCTTCTTTGGAAGGAGGCATGATATAAATAAAGTCTGTTATAAGAACGTGCATGTGAACAGAGGGCTTCCTCTCTGTCTCAAGGACGTAGGACAAAGCCTTTTGTATGTAAAGCGCAGCATGGCCGAGGGAGGCAGTGGGCCTCCCTGCTGCAGCTCCCAGACAGGGAGGCTGGGGTTTACAGTCAGTGGCTCCCACCGGTTCTTAAGGTTTCCTGTATCTCTACTTTGTTCTTTCTCCTGCTCCCCCATGCTCAAAAACATTGTTTTAATTAAACAACAGTTCCTCAAGTCCTCTGTGAATATACTGCCGTTATGGAAGGCTGCATTTTCTGTTTCATATGGTCCTGTTTGCTTTTGTCTTTCCATATTACTCACTAAATTACATTTATTATTTTATTTTTTTGTTTATATATATATAACATAAAATTAACCATGTTGATCATTTGTAAGTGAACAATGCAGGGACAGTAAGTTCATTCATATAGTTATACAACCATCACCCTATACATTTCCAGAATTTTTTCATCCTCTCCAACATAAACTCTGTACCCATTAAACAATAACACCTGTTCTCCCTCCTCACCCCTGCAACCTGTTTGCTGTCTGTCTCTATGTCTCTATGCATTTGCCTGTTCTAGATATCTCACAAAAGTAGAATCATACAGCCAGGTGTGGTGGTGCACGCCTGGTGTACTTGGGAGGCTGAAGAAGAAGAAGAATAACAGGTTTGAGGCCAACCTCAGCAACAAGATCCTCACCAACTTAGTGAGACCCTGTTTCAAAATTTAAAAATAAGGGCCTGGAGTGTAGCTCCAAGGTAAAATGCCCCTGGATTCAATCCCCAGTAAAACACACACACACACACACACACACACACACACACACACACACACGTGGAATCGCAGTATTTGTCCTTTTGTGTCTGGTTTATTCTACTTAGCATAGTTTTAAGCATGTAACAGAATTTTATTCCTTTCCAAAGCCAGTTAATATTCCATGGTATGTGTATACCACGTCTAGTTTATCTGCACATTTGTCAGTAGACACTTGACTTTTTCCACCTGTCAGCTAATGTCAACAAGGCTGCTGTGAACACTGATGTACAAGTGTCTATTGGAATCCCTGCTTCCAATTCTTTTTATGTATATACCTAGGCATAGAACTGCTAGATCATATGGCAGTTCTATGTTTAACTTTTTTTTTTCTGTGCTAGTGATCCAACCCAGGGCCTCGCGTTTAAGCACATGCTCTACCACAGAGCTACATCCACAACCCATACATTTAACTTGTTTAGGAATGCCACTGTTTTCCACAACTGTACCATTATACATTCCCTTTAGCAAAGTAGAAGGGTTCCAGCTTCTCCACATAATCACTAATACTAACATTATTTTCTGTGTTGTATTTAAATATGTGTATATATGTATGTATGTATATATATACATATTTGTATATACATATATATATATATATATGTATGTATACACATGTATATACACACAGAGCCATTCTAATTGTTACATGGGTCTTTCCTAAAGTCCATTTTGACAATATCTTCCTTTTGTGGAATATTTAGTCCATTAACCTTTAATGCAATTAATGACATGGTTGACTGTGGGTCTCCCGATTATTTGTTTTCTATTTACCCCTTTCTGGTATTTTTGTTCTTCTCTTTCTCCATTCTTCCTTCTTTTGGTTTAACTGATTTTTTTTAAAAATTGCATCTTAATTTATCTGTCAGCTTGTGACTGTGCTTGTTAGCATTATTTTTTAGTAGTTGTTCTAGGAGTTACTGTACACATCCTTGTCTTTTTAGAGTCTACTCCGTTAATATTCCTGACTTATTTGTGATTTCTGTTCCTTCATCGGCCCTTATGAGTAGCTGGCTATGGGGAGGGCTGCGATGGGCTGGCTTGTGCTTGCTTGCCCAGCGATCCTTCCTCCAGTTGCAGTGGTGTAGTGGAAACAGCCCTGGCCGTAGAAGGCCATGCCTGGAGTTCCAACCATGCTGCCCACCTACCGGGCAGCCTTGGGTGAGTGACCAACAGTCCTCAGGCCTCAGATTCCTCCTGTAGGGAGAGGTTTACCCACCTGCCTAATGGGATGGAAGAGGATGGAGTGTGTGAAAGCCCTGTCTTCACTGTCAAGGGTGCTTATCAAACCAAAGGACCATTATCCTGTCTCAAGATCTAAGTCACTGTCAGGGCCACCTCACTGAGGCACCTTCTGCACAGCCTGGAACCCTTGGACCCTTGTATTGACTTATCTCGCCCCCTCTGGTCCCTTAATGTTACACCTCTTGTCTTTTGCAGAGACATCAACTGCCTCAGCCTTTGGTGTTGAAGGTCCAGTCTCTGGCAGGGGCCAGAGCATGAAGGGCATTGTAGACCAAAGGAAGGAGTTTGGAACTTCTTATAAGTGTATGTTTGAAAGATCATACCACAGACTCTGGAAGACAGTCCACCCATATGGAGCAGTGTTGATGGGGGTGAATGGTGGTGAGTGGCGGGTGCCTTGTGATAGCACCTCAGACAGGAGAGCCAGCATATCTGCTCCTGCTGGCCTGGCCACCTTGTCCTTCCATGGGGTCAAGCAGGAAGCAATGGCAAAGAACAAGCAGGTGTCCGCAGGTCATCAGTGGGGTTTATGTGAAACCACAGTGCAGATATCTTGGATAACAGACTGGAGCATATGAGGTTCCTCACCCAATGTGTACCCTTACACATTCGGCTTCCTAAGACCAAAGAAGGCATCTGGAGTTCCTTGGTTTGAGGGGTGATGCTCATGAGCTCTTTACAGTCGGTACGATAACTTAAATACGTTCCTTGCATCCTCCCAACTCTCCACCCTGTACTTGCACTGTGTTCTTTATGGGTTCTTTTCAGGGTAGGCGTTAGCATTTGCCCGGTGTATCTGTGAGCCTCTCAGACTTGAGGATAGGCTCTTTGTCATTTTGTACTCTGCCTCCAGCCTGAGGCCAGGGCTCAGCAGCTGTCTGATTCTAGAATGTGAAAGAAATACTGGTGTGATCTCTCGTCCCTCCTCCTGTTCCCTACGGCCCAACATCCTCCGCCTGGTTGCCACCCCTGCAGACCTGTCATGTGAACCCCACAGCAGACCCATCTGACATGACCCTTGCGTCCAGCGACCCGGGCTGGGGAAACCAGTGTGGAATGGTTGATCAGAGGTGTCTCTTTCCCAGCCTGTCCCTAAGTACTTAGTAATGAAAGAATTCAGGGACATGTGTTCATTCCAGGGCACCTCGAAACCTGCCCCCAAGGGTGACTTATCATTCGGAGATGGGCTATGTGGTCGCAGGGGTGTGCTGCTGCTTCTCACTTGAGTTCTTAACCTCACACTGGTGCTGTGCATTGCCCCCCCCAGGGTCCAGAGGGCCATGTGCGCAGTGATGATGAGGGCCGTGTGCAGTGATGAGGGCCGTGTGCAGTGATGAGGGCCGTGTGCAGTGATGAGGGCCGTGTGCAGTGATGATGAGGGCCGTGTGCAGTGATGAGGGCCGTGTGCAGTGATGAGAGCCATCTGTAGTGATGATGAGGGCCGTGTGCAGTGATGAGGGCCGTGTGCAGTGATGAGGGCCGTGTGCAGTGATGATGAGGGCCGTCTGCAGTGATGAGGGCCGTCTGCAGTGATGAGCCTCTCCTTAGCAGCTCAGGGCGTGACGCACAACAGGGAAGAGAAGCAGAAGGTTGATGTAGAACTTGCTGCTCTCAACAGAGTCTGCATTTCTAGGCTTGCTGTCTCTTAAATATATAGTGACATGTTTATGTTTGCTCATTTAAAAAATGTGTGTTGATCGCCTACACTAGTCTCTGTGGGAGATGCAGTGGAAGATCAAAGTTCCATCTTGCAAGGAGCTTACATTTTAGTAGGGGAAGATAACAAAGACTTAAGTCAGATCAGATAATGATAATTGCCAGGAAGAAAATAGGATAATAGGGATAGGGACTGGGCAGAGGGAGATGGAGCCCACAGGGAAGAGCTTGGTGAGGAGATGACTGCATACATGGCACGTGGCAGGGAGAGCGAGAAGGCCAGGAGTGTGAACAGAGAGTAGAGACACGGGGGGAGGAGGACAGATAGGTGAGGGCCAGCAATGGTTCTCGCCCTGACTGCGCATTAGAATTATCTGAGGAACTTAAAATAAATTCCAGTGTCCAGGCCCCACCTGCAGAGGTTGTGATTTAATTGGTCCGGGGTGGGGCCTGGACACTGGCATTTTATAAAAGCTCCCCAGGGAATTCTACAGAGCAGCTTGGGCCGAGAACATCAATCTTGATCATGCAGAGTTTTACGGTCTCTGGTAAGGAGTTTGGACTTGAGTTGATGACAGCCAAAGCCATTGGACAATTCCAGCTAGGAAAAGAACATGATTGGACTTCTGTGTCTTTAAGAGGCTCCCTTTGGCTGCTGATCTGGGCAGCGGTGGTAGGGTTTGTTACAGTGTCCCACTTGAGAAATGATGGTGGCTTAAAGCAGGCTGGTATCAGTGGAGACAGTAGAAAGAGGCCAATTTAGGAATGAGTTTTAGAAGCTGTGGTTACAAGATGGATTGGGTTTAGAACATGAGGCAAAAGAACCTCAAGGCTGCTTCAGAGCTGACCTGAGTAACTAAGTAAATGGTGTTTCTATTCACAGAGATAAGAGAGGTCAGAAAGGCATAAGTTTGAGAAGTTGGAGGAATAATTGTGAGCAGGAATTAAACTGGAGGTAGAGGAAGGCTATACTTGGAGAGATTGCATTCAGTCAACACCTTTCTTCCTACAATCATTGAATGGCATGGTGATATAGAGAATCCAGAATAACAGGTTAAAAAAAATTGTGTTTTGACTTTAAGGAGACTTTTGTTTTCTCAAGAAATTTATCTTCCAAGATATAGCTAGCTCATGTTACAATTATAATTAATTTTCTTTCCCTGACCAGGCCCTGGATATCTATCAGTCAAAAGTAACCAAGATTAACTCAAGATTAAATTATTAGAATTCTGTGACTCTCATCTGGGAGTGGCGGCACACTCCTGTAATCCCAGTACTTGGGAGGCTGAAACAAGAGGATCATAGGTTCGAGGCCAGCCCCAGAATCTTAGTGAGAACCTCAACAACTTAGTGAGACCCTGTTTCAAAATAAAAATAATAAAATAGGGCTAGGGGTATAGCTTGGACGTAGAATGCGTCTGGGTTCAACCTCTAGTACTGAAAGAAAGAGAAAACAAGAATTCTATGACTTTCAGACTCCAAACTGTAGACTCCAGATATAGAATGTCCATGTTTTCCTAATTATGCTGACGGAGCCCTGGTATGGTGAAAACAATATGGAATGTGTTAGGAGCTTGTTATTTTTCCCCCCTGATGGAAGAACACGGAATAAATTGCAAAGATGGAGTGGTGTATAGATTGGGGTATGGAGTAGAGGAGCCCAGATTTAAAGCTCGTTGAGGGCAAGAGCGGTCTCTTACGTTTTCTATTTTTAAAAAATGCCTAGAATGTTTGCTTATGCTGCGGCTTTTCGTTCTTTGTTTAGTAAGGTTATAAGATCGTAGCTGAAACTCTGCGGTTGGTGCTGGTCTGAGGGACCGAGCAGGAAGGTTGACCAGAAGGCTTCTGAAGGGCCAGCAGCCTCTTGTGCAGCACTCGATTGTTCTTACTAAAGAAACTCTAGACGCAGCTGCCTTTGAGCAAAAGGCAGAGGATTCAGGGTGTTTCAGTTCTCTAGAAAACGACCAGGGTCTAAACCTCCTTATTAAAGAGCTTCACCTTGGCTGTGAGCCCTGGAGGTAGTGCCGGTAGCCTGTGAGATGAGGCTGGCTCACGCTGAACTTTGAAACGCCGCCTGAATGAGCCCCTCATGGTGGGCGAAACAGGGTTTGTCGTTAGTCCGCCTGCTTCATAACATGCTTGTCCTCATTCACTCACAGATAACTGCAGTGACCTGAACTCAGAACTGCAGAGGGTGCTGACGGGGCTGGAGAGTGTCGTCTGTGGCAGGAAGAAGAGCAGCTGCAGCCTCTCTGTGGCCGAGGTGGACAGGCACATCGAGCAGCTGACCACAGCCAGCGAGCACTGCGACTTGGCTATTAAGGTAGGCCTCCCTCCCCTCTGCCCGGCTCTCTGGGGTTATGGAACAGAAATGATCAGAACCCTCTCTTCAGTTGGCTGTCTCAAATACCTGTTAGGGATGAATGTTTCTAAGAATGTTTCTATGAGAGCCGTACTACAGATTGGGCCCCCGAGGTAGAAGCATGGGGGCCTGTACATTTTGTTGGACTGAATTACTTTGGAAAAAATCATTATATCAACAGTCAAGATCTCTGACTTTGCAATAAAAGGGACAATTTGCTTGGAAACGATTAGATCACCAGTGCTGAGCCACATCATTTTAGTGTGTTCCTCATAGAGAGATCTTAAGTTGCACATTTAACTTGGAAACCTTATTAGAGCCTTAAGATCTCTAGAACATGATTTCATAAGTTTTTAATACATGTTGCTAACAAAGGGGAAGGTTCAGGGCCTGAGTGAGTCATCCCGTCCCCAGCACAATGCCACTGGGTGTCAGCCACGCCTTTGACCCACTTTCATCTTATTGCTGAAGAGGACCAGGTGATAGGAATTTGCTGTCTTTGCACAAATTCTTCCTGAACAATGGGAAAGCCAAGTCCTGTTGATCCTGGGCCACAGATATTTTTATATTACTTCACCATAGCTTAGTGAAGTGACCTAGGCCTAGTGATTCAAACTTCAAGGAAAGACTTATGCAAAGTGACAATCTAGGCCCAAGTTTCTGTCGACAGGAATCCTGGATTTCCCCAAAGACCTGTGGCTTCTCATGGTAAACGATGATGCAGGTTTATAACCACTGGTTTCCCATTTGTATTCATCTCAGCTGCAAATATATAGGTGATGTAGTTGGGGCTGAGGAGTAGCAGTCCCTGGTGTTTCTTTCTTTGAAGTTTCCCAGGCCCCATATTTGATTGTAACGTCAATTTGGGTCCTAGCCCGGCCCCAGCACTGAACAGAAAAGAGGAGGCCAAGGATTTCTGCCAATGAGCAAGGAACGGAGGGGGCCTGGAACAGAGCCAACTAGGATAAGAGTCTTGGATTTTAAAGGGGGAACAAAGCACAACATGGGGAAAGTGGCAGAAAGATGTGGTGACTGTCTTCATGAGTCTGAGAGTGGCATGTTCTTATGCTTTTAGTGTTTAAAACCTTCTGTTTCTTGTTGCGTCTCTTCAGGCCTTCTATCCCTGCACAGAAATTCTTCCTTCTGTTTAAAATCAGCTGGCTTATGCTTCCTTTTGCAAAGGACAATACATGTGAACGAATAGTTTCTGAGCGCAAGCAGAATAACTTCTTCCCTTTTTTTCTAATTTTATGCATCTTTTCCCCATTAATACTGTTGTAAATGAATTTTTAATAGCCCTTCAAATACTATAAAGATTCCCTTCTTTTTAGTTCATAGCTATCGTATTAATTAAATCCCTGCTGTCTGAGAAACCTTCACAATGAGCTTCCTCTTTCCCGTGTCACTGAGGTTTATTTTTGTCTCTCCCATCTTGGGACTGAACCTCATTTGCAGCATCTGGATTCTGATGTGGCACTGCGTGCGGGAAGCGGTGATGTGCTCTATCCTGATGCTGAGCTGGGACCTTGGGAGCCTGTCATTTAGGAACCTTCCAATTAGACTTGTATGCAGTGTGCAACCTCGCGTTTGTCGCTGCTTTATCAGGATCACTAATTGACCTGGTGCCTGGCCACATGTTCACCAACTCTAGAACTCAGGCGCAGCTGTAGACATGGTGGTTAGCACCACGCGTAGACTCGATGCCA
Organism: Glis glis; assembly: GCA_004027185.1. Lineage (NCBI taxonomy): Eukaryota > Metazoa > Chordata > Mammalia > Rodentia > Gliridae > Glis > Glis glis. The sequence goes on from PVJS01047292.1 coordinate 8,434, forward strand.
GCAGGACTGTGTTTTCCTTTCTCTGGGGACTGCTGGGTAACAGTCCATGACCAGGCAAGTGAGAGCCTTATCTGAAGTTGGGGAGAGTGATGTGGGGGTGCACTCGTCACGATCCCTGTTTAGAGTCAAGTGGCCCCGGAGCTGGATCCTCTGTGCCCACCTGCCCCTGTGCCGTCTGCCTGTCCCCTTTCTCCAGGGTAACTAATGTGCTTTTTCTTGGTGGCTGTGTTTCACAGACAGTTGAGGAGATCGAGGGGGTGCTAGGCCGGGACTTGTACCCTAACCTGGCTGAAGAGCGGTCCCGGTGGGAGAAGGAGCTGGCTGGGCTGAGGGAAGAGAACGAGAGCCTGACGGCCATGCTGTGCAGCAAAGAGGAGGAGCTGAACCGGACCAAGGCCACCATGAATGCCATCCGAGAGGAGCGTGACCGGCTCCGGAGGAGGGTGAGCACGCCGCGGCCAGGCCTTCCCCGGCGGGGCTGGGAGGAGCGGGCATGGAGAGCCAAGGGCAGCCCCCAGAATTCCATGGAATCTGTCTTGTGACTCACCAACCCGTTCTAGTTTTGAAGTCATCCTCGAAGGTGGTTTTAAAATGCCAAGGTGTTAAGCCGGGCGTGGTGGTGCACGCTTGTAATCCCAGTACTTGGGAGGCTGAGACAGGAGGATCACAGGTTCACGGCCAGCCTCAGCTGCTTTAGTGAGGCCCTCTGCAACTTAGTGAGACCCTGTTTCAAAATAAAGAATAACAAATAGGGCTGGGGGTGTAGCCCAGAGGTAAAATGCCCCTGGGTTCAATCCCCGGTACTGCAAAAATAAAATTAAACAAAAATAAATAAAATGCCAAGGTGTATAGGTAACATTTAAAAAATCACTTCTCTGGAATCCTAAATCTCAGTGGTAAAATTCTATCAGAGCAGTTGTTCTCACACTAGTCTCCTGGGTATGTGTGTCTTCCCCAAGCTCGGTTAAAATGTTCATGTTAGTTAGTCCAATAATATTTTTATAATTTGAAAACATATAGAATTTTCTCCTTTCAATTTTTTTCCAGAGAATTTTCTTAACAGTACTTGCTGTCATTTGTTTATACTAAATGAAACCTAAAATGCCACCTCTTCTAGTACAGACTGACTGAAGTTAAAATAGCCATATATGTGTATGTGTACATGTGTACATATGCATGTATGTGTAGTGTGTGTGTGTGTGTGTGTGTGCGCGCGCGCGCGCGCACGTGTGTGTGTGTGATTCCTGGTATTTACCTCAGGGCCTGCACTAGTTTGAGAACTCTGTTTAGGTTTCGGACGTGTATCCACTACTGAAGGCGCTGATGTTTCAGCATAGAAATGTTTGGCAGAATTGTTAAAGTACTGTTTTCCAAAGATGCACCCCCCTCCCCAGGGACCCACAAGTACTTCTTTGTTTGGCTGTGGATTTGGTCTGTGATTGGACTGAGGAGGTGAAAAAGTGAATTCTTCTTCAATCAGAAATAATTCCCTCCAAACTTCACTTTGAATAACTAGACCTTGTTTACTCTCTTTCTGAGTCTTGGCACTATTAGGAGGTTACTTTCTAGTCATGCTCTGCGGGAGGGATCTATCTACGAGGTCCCATTGTCCTCTGCCATTGCTGTTTCTCCCTAACCTTTAAAGAACACCTTGGGCCGGGCGTGGTGGTGCACGCTTGTAATCCCAGTACTTTGGGAGGCGGAGACTGGAGGATCCGGGTTTGCGGCCAGCCTCAGCTCGCTCTCTCTCTCTCTTTTTCTCTCTCCTTAGTGAGGCCCTCCGCAACTTCGTGAGACCCGGTTTCAAAATAAAGTATAAAAAAATAGGGCCGGGGGCGTAGCGCGGAGGTAGAACGCCCCTGCGTTCAATCCCCGGTACCGCAAAAAAAAAAAAAAGAACACCTTGGAAGTAACTGGTGGTTCAATAAGGTTTGTGTGTGTAAATCATTCTGTTCTTAACCTATATGCAAGAATTCTTAGTTGTGTGAATATGGAAGAGATTACTATTATTGCACATTAGCAACTCTGTTCCTCATTTGTGATTAATGCTGTAATCAAAGGGCCAGCACCCCTACCTCTCATATCTGCGTATCACTTTATTCTCACTCACGTGCATAAGCATATTTTGAGTGCCCAGCTCAATTAGATGCCATTCTCCCTACTTGAATCAGCAAGTGTAAATCATCCCAGTCAGCAAATCTTCATCTAGGGAACCTGATGAAATTTACTTAGCACTAAGACTGACACCACCTGTAATTTTCAAAGTTACCCTTTCTGATCTTTATGACTAATACCCTAATTAGTGCATTCTGATGGTGCATGTTTTGTGAAGGAAATATTGGCCTTAGGTGTAATTACATATTGTGGGTTAGAATAAATTTCCTTCTCTAACTTGAATTACATAGAATAGCCCTTGATTGTAATTAGCAAAAAGCCAACACCCACCCTCCACCATCTCCTCCCACTCTGGAGGTCAGCCTTAAGAACAGCATAGTGTGGAGGTACTTACAGTGTGTGCCTGAGCTCTGGGACCAGACTGAGTGGGGTCATGGCCCGACCTGCAAAGTCTCCATGAATCTTTGGCAAGTTACCTGACTTCTCTGTGCCTCAGTTTACTCTGCCATGAGGTGGAGATAGTAATAGTACCCAATGCAAGAAAATTAGATAATATTCATAAATGAGTCACCCAATGCCTGGAACATAGTAAATGCTCAAAAAATTAGTAGTGGTTGTTTGGGCTAAAATCCAGACTTCTGTGTTGAGTGGTGTAGAGTTTGGTTCCACAACATCTTTTTTTCATAAACATCCTTAGATGTTTGAAAACTAACATGGACATTGAATAATTATATGCATGCACACATGTATACACACTTACTTTATTCATTTATTTATTTATTTTGCAGTACTGGGGATTGAACCCAGGGGCATTCTACCTCCGCGCTACACCCCCAGCCCTATTTTTTATCCTTATTTTGAAACCGGGTCTCACGAAGTTGCAGAGGGCCTCACTAAGTAGCTGAGGCTGGCTGCAAACCCGGATCCTCCGGTCTCAGCCTCCCAAGTACTGGGATTACTAGCGTGTACCACTACGTCCAGCTCTATTTTTTATTCTTTATTTTGAAACAGGGTCTCACTAAGTTGCAGAGGGCCTCACTAAGTAGCTGAGGCTGGCCGCGAACCCGGATCCTCCTGTTTCTGCCTCCCAAGTACTGGGATTACAAGAGTGCATCACCACGCCCGGTGCACACACACATTTTAGTCAAAGTGTTTCTCCTGATCACATTTGCTATTTGTATAAGTTTGTGCCATTAATATGGTTTTATATAAGTTTATATGAGCCGGGCACGGTGGCTCACGCTTGTAATCCCAGTACTTGGGAGGCTGAGACCGGAGGATCCGGGTTTGCAGCCAGCCTCAGCTACTTAGTGAGGCCCTCTGCAACTTAGTGAGACCCCATTTCCAAATAAAGAATAAAAAATAGGGCTGGGGGTGTAGCTTGGAGGTAGAATGCCCCTGGGTTCAATCTCCAGTACCGCAAAAAAAAAGTTTATCTAATGTATATTTCATTTACCTCCCAATAATAAAATTTTAAGAAACTCGTTTCATTTCCTTAACTGGAAATGTCCTGTGGAATGTATATACTTATCCATGAATTGGGTTTGTTTTTATTGCTAGTTAATTGTGGTTCTCAAAGAATTTTCTAGAAGCCTTTGGATGGCAATTAATTAGACCTTAAATACTAGACAACTTCCACACACTCAATATATTTCATGTCCTTGAAGGATCTTTTATGGTTGGTCTTATCTGTTCTTCACCATGGGTAGCTTTGCAGAATGACCAAGGTACAATTGCATTTTCTTCCCGGTGATTCTACGTAATACATGGCTTCTTTGCTTTTACTGTCTTTGTAGCAGCTCCAAGTCCACCATTCATCAGAGCTGCCTGAAAATCAGTTGGGGCTACACTTTTTTTCCTTTGCCCACATTCATTGCATAGAATTTTAACTGACCAGATCAATAGGGTTGGTGCTGGCCCCTCCCTGTAATTAAACAAAGTACTCTCTGTAGGTATTCTGAGCCTTGTTCAAGATTTAATTAAATTAGATCTTTAATGTAGTCAGTTAAGAAATTGAGCTACTTGGCAGAGCAGTAACTAAGGAACAACAGGCAGACAATTTTTATTATTGGTCCCTGCTCATTATTAAATGAGGTACTCATTTATTTCTGACCGCTCTGTACCATAACCACTTATTTCCTCACACTTAATGAAACAGGCTTAATCTAAGCAAGGTAGAATTAGTAACTCTAGAAAGGGTGCACTGTGTTCTTCTTGCATTCACTTATGTACTTCATAAACATGGCTGGTCATCTCTAGGCCAGGCAGAGGTATTACAGTGATGACCAGGACACAGCCCCTGGTTTTAGGGATGCAGGGGAGATAAGCAAGTCAACAGGTCATTGTGATGGTGTGTGGTAAGGATGGTGAACACAGGGGTGCCCTAGGAACTCATGGGATGGATGGATGATGCCAGGGCCCAGCTTTTCCACACTGTTTGCATAATTTACCTAAATTGTGTAGGTTGACTGCCATGTAGGAGAAATGAGTAGTACTTTCCCCAATCTGTTTGGCAAAGCAAACTTGCTGTGACCCCAGCATATGAATCCATGTCCCATTGAATCATAGACATGAACATAAACGGGCCACACAAGTTCCTCCTGAGACTTTGTAGATTTTCTTCAGAAAGTTCTGCATGTTCAAGACATAAGGTGGTGGCAGCAGTTCCTTCGTTGTATCTTGTGTCCCCCCCAGGTCGCCTCACTGTGTCTGGGAATGAGTTCATCTGCCTCTCCTCAGGTTCTGGCTTCTGCTCTGACTCTCTGATCAACACTGTCACGAGAGTGACACGCTGTCACCTAATGCGAAGTTTCCGCCTCTTTACTTTCACTACTTCCCCTCAAAATCTCATAAAAACCCTTCATGTTAGTTACATTTGCTTGGCTCTCTGAAGATTTTAGCTGGGAGGAGGGAGGCCAATGTTCCTACCAGTAATTAAAAAAAATTCATATGCCTGTCTTTTCTAAGCAGTTACATACATGCAACATTATTTTTATGAAATATTTCATCTTTTTTTTTCAAAGGACCCATGTAATAAAAATGAAATCACCTGCTTTATCTAGTATCTTTTACAGTATAAACAAGGGCTCTAAACTCCACATTTGGGGTGGGGGTGCCTGAGTTTGAACCCAGGGGTGTTCTGCCTCTGAGCTAGACCCCAAGCCCTTTTTTTATTTTTAAACAGAATCTCACTAAGTTGCTAAGACTGTCCTTGAACCTATGATCCTCTTGCCTCAGCCTCCCAAGTACTGGGACCACAGGCATGCACCACCATGCTTGTCTTAAACTTCACATTTTTAAGAGGCCACCATTTGACTCCACAGCCAAGAAAGGGACACGCAAACTTCCATAGTGCTTCGAAACCCTTTTCCTTCCCTGTCACCACCACAGAAAGTAGCGTCAAAGTCCCGCTAATGTCGCCTTTTTTAGAGACATGACAGAAAAGATGTAGGAAAAAAGGGGACATTTCCTTCACACGTTGTCACTTTCTGAGGATCCGTTTACTCCATAAGCTTTTCAAAGTACCAATCCTGTCATATCCTCCCCGGGGCCATCTTTAAGTGTGAGATTATGTCAGGAAGTCAGAGCTGCCCTGTAACTTCCCACAATCATTCTCAGGCCACAGAGATCCCAGGAACTGTCCCAGGAACTCACCAGCTGAGGCTGATTACAGGGCATCCTCTTGCATGATGCTGGGGTTCCCCCAGAGTTCTAAACCCACCGGAGCCACTTGCTAAAACTTAGCTAGAGCTAAACACCAGCTGTCATCCACCTTCAGTATTTACCTACATTATCTCCTAAGGCACTTGTTGATTAGAGGTCATAATTCAAAGAGTGGAAAAAGAGAATCTGAATTAAAACAAAGGGGCTGAGCTGGCTATGGTGGTGCACACCTGTAATCCCAGTACTTGGGAAGCTGAGACAGAAGAATCATAGGTTCGGGGACAACCTCAGCAATGTGGTGAGACTCTCAGCAACCCAGTGAAACCCTGTTTCAAAACAAAAAACTTTAAAAAAGGACTGGGGGTGTAGTTCAAAGGTAGAATGCCCCCCGGGTTCAATCCCAGAAGCACACACACGAAAAAGAGGGGCTGCTTAAAGAGCATGTTGGCTGTGGACTTTATTATATCCTGCTAATTAACTTCTAACATCTATAGTCCACCCTTATGGGGGATGTTAGGATGCCAAACCAGTGTGCCCAGAGTGGAATCTATCTAGGAAGCTGCCGTTCCCTCTGTCCACACTGTCTCTTAGATGCTAGGTCAGCATCTCTGTGATATTTTTAACTAAAAATCGATCACAGTGGAGATATTTCTGGCAGTGAAACTGTTGTGACCTTAAGTAGACTACATAACAACTTATCTGTTTTACCCCCAAACCTCTTCCAGCCCCTCTGAGCTCTGCCCACCCTGCCCTCCACGATGCTTCTCCTGACCATGGTTCCGTGTGTAGAAGAACAAAATTTTCATTTACGATATATTTATAGACCTATGAATGTATATTTATCATATATTTATGTGTATATGTACACATATTTAAAATAGGCCAGTAGGACATTTCAAACCAATGTCATAATGATAGTCATGGATGGGCAATAACTAAGAGTGTAGGTCAAAGGGCATTTGAACTTTCCTATCATATTCAATTAATTTTTAGGTGAACATATTCATATAGTCATACACTTTTTTTTTTTTTTTGCTGTGCCAGGGATTGAACCCATGGGGCGTTCTACCTCCGCGCTACACCCCCGGCCCTATTTTTTTATACTTTATTTTGAAACCGGGTCTCACGAAGTTGAGGAGGGCCTCACTAAGTAGAGAGAGAGAGAGACAGAAAGAGAGAGAGAGAGAGAGAGAGAGAGAGAGAGAGCTGAGGCTGGCCGCAAACCCAGACCCTCCAGTCTCCGCCTCCCAAAGTACTGGGATTACAAGCGTGCGCCACCACGCCTGGC
>PVJS01047293.1:0-15499 GCA_004027185.1 Glis glis
TGTGTGTGTGTGTGTGTATGTGTGTGTGTGTTAATAGAACTAGTAGTCCAGGCTGGAATATGTGTTATGTGATTTTTCCTACTTTTTATATGCTAAGTATTAAATATTAGCATAGTTCACTAACATATCAATCAGAGAGGGCTGGTGAAAGGGCCATCAGTCAGCTCACTGAAGGTCTGCTTGCTCAGCTCACTAGATGTCTACTTACTCAGCTCACTGGAGTTTCCCTCATTCAGCTTGTTAAATACCCACTAGCTCATCTGGCTGGACATCCCCTCACTCATCTGACTGGATGTCCACTGGCTCAGATGGCTGGACATCCCTTCACTCAGCTGGCTGGACCATGTCCACTCACTCTGCAACTCCTGAGTGATACCTGGCAATCTGTGGTACTGCTGTTCTTCTGGCCTTCTGTTTAGAGGATGCCAAGTCCCTCCTCCCTTCATTGTTCTTCAAGATAGTACACGATCACCACCAGAAAATTCCGACTTGAAGCACTGCAGCTCTGTGTTCATTCTTGATTTAGCAACAAAAAATAAAGATGAAAGTGTGTAAGATTCAAGGAAGCCTAAAAAGTAGAGAAGGATACTAAGTCGTTCCCTTAACAATTACTACTAGTTCTATAAAATAGAAAGTTAGAAATATTTCTGATTTTACTCCACCCAGAAATGCCAGTTCCTATGTTGTCATATATGTTAGCAGAGACATGCGTTTCCCTCTTGCCTCCTGTGGGAAGAAGAACATCCCAACCTTTGGATCTCTGCAAACTCTTACACATGTTGCTCTGGAAATTCCAGATGCACCCTGCTCTTCAAGAGCTTCTAATTTCTGGTTCTGTGGTATTTTCATGCTCTCTTTTAATTTCATCTTCTCCCACCTACTGAGGCCTATTAGATGTATTTTTGGGCACCACCCCATGGGTCAGAGTAATGCTCTGTTGCCTCTGAGGATCTGGGTCAAGATGTCTTGAAGTGATGCTGAGGTCGGGCTCTGTGACAGAATTCAAACCTCACTTTGTGGCACAGGTTAGTACAATTTAAGAACTCAGAAACAGTATTTCCCAAGGCTGAGATGCTGATGTAATGCCTTAGACAGCTCAAAATGACCTGCATCATAAAGCATTTTGGAAGAGATTAATCAGCATTTAACATACCCTATGTTTCTGTCTATTCTTTTCATTAAATGCAAAATGGATTAGTTACTTTTGTGAGCCATGCCAGTATGGACTGATGCACTCAGTTATTATGAATTACCCTCCTCCTTTCTGTTTGAAAGTGGGTTTCTATGCTGATGAACACTTTGCTTTATTTCCCGCAGACAGATGATGCTCCTGTTCATTCCCTGAAGTGATAATCATCCAGAAGAGAGATGACCCCTCACAGACATGGCTTTTGTCCTCTTGGTGCTCTTCCAGTCACAATTTAAGTTTAGTACCTTGGTTTGTACAATCGGAAGGTTTAAGATGTTTCAAGGCTTACTGACATTGGCAGGGAGGGAACACACCCCACAGCTGGTTTGAGGTGTGTGTGCAACAATATTCTCAGCCTCAAGGAATAAGACTAAAATTTGCTGATGTGTTGGCAAAGAAGAGACACAAGTAGAGTGAGTCTAAGCTGAACTGAAGCCCAGCTTTATATATTGTCTGAATGCATTGTATCTGCATTAAAAATCCCCAAGCAGCAGACCCTGTCACCTTTGGACTTGGCTAATCATGCAGTGCTGCAGGCACCTGATCGGGGTCAATCCTGCAAGAAATTCCCCTTATTCTACTCACTCAGGGGGAGTGCTCATCCCCAACTGCACTTGGATGTCTCATTTTTGGAGCTGTAACATGCAAGAAAAAAAGAAAAGCTTTGAGGCAAAGATTGAAAAGGCAAAATCATATCAAGTAGCCAGACCAATTAGTGACAGAGAGACACTGAGGGACAAGGCACAGTAACTGCCATGTAAAGTTCCCAAAGTTATGGGCACCTAATGTTCTTTGGTCCTTCTCATGTTTTTCCCACATATTCCATCCTCACTACAAGTCTGTGGTTGGTTACGGTTACTATGACCACCATGCTTGTGAGTGTGTATGCACGCATTCACATGTGGGCTCTTGCTCACTTGTGCATGCACAGTCATGCATGTATGTGTTCATCCATTGTGTACATTTGCTTGTGTGTGCACACACGCACATGTGGGACCTCTGCATGCATGATCATGCATGCACATGTGCATCCATTGTGCACATGTCCTCATGTGTGTGCACACATGAACATGTGAACATGTTCTCACCTGTGCATGCACAGTCACACGTGTGCATCCACTGTGTGTGTGCTCACACATGCATGTGTGGACAGGTGCTTATCTGTGCATGTCTCCACTGTGTACTCATGCTCATGTGCCTGATCATGTGTGCATATGTGTTCATGTGCATGTATGTGAGGGCACATATCTGTGCATGTGCACATGCTCTGAGGGGCACTGGACATAGAGGTGGGATGAGACATGGTTGTGGGATAGGATGAATCTTCCAAAAATGGGTCTCTACTGTGAAGTTGGCTTGCTTTCTGCTGGGCCAGTTGCAGGATCATTCTCGATCTCAGGCAACAACTGTTTTATGTTGTATCATCTCCTAGATGTTCAATAACTACTGGAGGAAGGCTTCATCTTAATTTCCCTCCCTCCATGTCCCTGTTCCCACTTCATCCCTAGGTCAGTTGACTGAAGGTGAAGGATGCCAGTTAATGTGCGTGCAAAGTAGGGAGGGGGCTGTTTTCCATACAGCTTCATTGAAGTATAATTGAAAATAAAAACTGTGCATTGAAGGTGCACAAGTACTGATCTGGTATGTGTTGACACAGTGAGATGATCAACACATGCATCACCTCACAATTACCCTTGATAAGTGGCGTGGACACCTTTGGTATACTTTTTGAGCAAATCACAGCTGAATAACAACATCATTAATTATAATCACCATGCTGCAAATCAGCTCACCAGAGTGCATTCTCTGTAACCAAAACTTGGTACCCTCAAGCCACATCACCTCCTTAACACCCCTGGCCCCTGCTAACCAGCCTTCTACTCTGCCTTTACTGGATTCCACAAACAAGTGAGATCATACAGCATATGTCTTTCTGTGTCTGGCTTACCTCATTTAACATAATGTCATCCTGGTTCAGCCAAGTTGTCACATGCGACAGGACTTCCTTCTTGTATAAGGTGGAATAGTATGCCATCATATGTGTATTCCACATTTTCTTAATCATCCGTCAAGGACAGCAGGTCGTTTTCATATCTCACTATTGTGAACAGTGCTGCAGTGAACATGGGAGTGCGGATGTCTTTGAGATCCCAATTTTATTTCCTTTAGACCTACACCCAGAAGCTGAATGGTTTGTCTTTATGCTCTTTGAGAGGCACTGAGAAGCCCTGTCACCACACCCCTAGGCAAAGTTGCTGAATTAGTGAGAGTAAGTCCTACCTCCCGTCCACCCAAAGTACCCATCCCATGCCCTTAGCACCACAGGTGGAGTGTCAAGGGTTTCCTGTAGCTTTTTCATGCTCTATTAAGATTACAAAGAAATTTATCTTTAATCAAGAGAGGCCTGCTCAGGCTGTTGCAAATCACCTACTTTCAATAGGGTTACAACAAGCCCAGGCTGGGCCCAGGCAATTAATGGAGGCAGGAAAATAATTAAGCAATAAAACACAGTTGGCAATGATCCTCCCAGGACTCCTATTGCCTCAGGAGGGTATATGAAGTTTGCAAACTAGAAATAATGGGCCTGCAGACCTCAAGAGTTGGTGACCTCATTCTTTTTTAACCTATTGCTATAGTCTGGCCTGGAATGTTCCTCAAAGTTTGTGTTTCATCCCCAGGCTTGGCTACAGAGGTGGGGAAAGCAGAGGAGAGTTTCCTCCCTGCTCCAGATGTACCCATGCCTTTCTAGATCCCGTGGCTGTTTGCAAGAGTATTTGCCACCAGCAGTACTACACTTCAGTTTAATTGTCATGTGACTCCCTGGCTTTGTGATTCAGGCCCCTCACTCACCATATCTTGGGTGGGCTTCCTACCAAGCTGTGGGGGTCTTCCTGGCCCTCAAACTGCATTCTCTTCCTTGGCCTTTCTTCCTGACCTCTGCCCTGACAGGCACTCCCTCTTATGTGTCTGGTTCTGCATTAAGAAAGCAGAAGAAAGCATTAAGCAGAAGAAAGGAGACCTCCCTGCCACCTCAGGTGACCACCCCATCTTCTCTGTCTGTCCTTTGGGGTAACCCATTACATGGAAGCTTTCTGTGGACCAAGATGTACTGTGGTGCAATCAAATCCCTCACAGTCATTGGTGCTTGTGACCCTCAGAGCATTTTTGAAACGACTGACTCAACCATGAGAGAAAGGCTGAGTAAACTTTCTCAGATTTAAACTCAGCAGCTCAGCTTCTTGGGATGCCTTCAACTTCAAGTTGCTAAAATCCAGCTCAATCTGGTTTAAATAGGAAGGAAGTTTGTTAACTTACCTGGGTTCATGGGCAGTCAAGCTGCAGGATGAGTTTGAACAAGGAGAGGTTCCGGGATGCAACCCAGGAACAGGCACTTCCCAGTGTGTGCTCTGCTGGCAGCAAAGTTACCATTCCAAATGTGGCATGACTAGATGCAAAATGTTCAGGATTAGTCCTGGGGCTGATGTGAGCAAGCCCACTCTTCTTCCCAAGCACCCAGCATAGCCCATATTTTACTCTACTTTGAACAACTGCTCTGGTGTTAATTGTGGTGATGGTCCTGCAAATGTGATAGTACTGAATGCCACAGAATTGGGCACTTTATTAGCATCATTATTATTTGTGTTGCTGGGTATCAAACCCAGGGTCTATCATTGAGCATTGACTGGAATTGCGCACTTTAAAAGGATAAATTGTAGTATGTGAATGTATTTGTTAGTGTACTCTAGAGTAACAGAACTCACAGGATATATATATGGTAAAAGGGGATTTGTCAAATCAGCTTACAGTCCAAAGCAGTGTAGTCCCAAGTGGTTGCCTGCACGCGGAGAGCCAGAGGAACCAGCAGTTCAAGGTTGAGCAGTCCAAGAAATGGAGTCTCAGAATTGGAGAGACCTATAATGTGGTCCCAGTCTAAGATGGAAAGGCCAGGAAACTCTCCAGAGAAACAACAGTGAAAGTCCATTTGGAAGAGCTGAAGGCTTATATCCCAGGCAAGAGCAGACGTGCTTTTTTTTTCAGGAAGAACCACACATGATTCATTCAGCTTTCCCCTTTTTGTCCAGGTCGTCCACCTGTCAGAACAGTGCTGCCCACATTCAGGGCAGGACTTCCCCTTCAATCTGCCCTTACAGACACCAGTCATCTCATCAACACACCCAAAGTCACATCATCTGAAGTGTTTCAAAATACAGTCAAGTTGACAATCCAGATTAACCATCACAGTGAATTATGTCTTGATTTAAAAATCAAGAACACTTTCCAGAAATGAGTTTGAGTTTTTCAGATTAGAAAGTTCTACTGAGTTGTCTTCAAATGAATTATTCTACACAAACATATTATTGTGAACTTGAGAATATCAGATATAAAGGTCTGAAGAGCTTCTGGAGAGGCAAAAGACAGTAAGAAGTGATAGGAGGGGGCACTGGTCAGGGGAGAGGAGGACTCCAGTGATCAGGTGACTAGAGGACACTCCAAGGCTCCTTCAGGTCAGGCAGAGTGATCCTTGTGAACAGGTGGTCAGTGGTACTTTGAAGCTCCTGCAAGTCAGGAAGGGTGACGCTAGTGAGCAGGGACAGGAGGTGCTCTGAGGCTCCTGCAGGTCAGGCAGGAGTAGCCATCCCATTCGTCTGCAGAGGTAGCAGTGTCCTCAGAGCACAGGGTGCATGTAGCTACATCCCAGTTCATTAACATGCACCTTCCAGGCTGCTCAAGTGATGTGGCTGCAATTAGACTCAGAAACAGGAGTGTTGGAGTCACAGAACCAGTTTTTTTTTTTTTTTTTTTTTTTTTTTTTGCGGTACTGGGGATTGAACCCAGGGGCATTCTACCTCCGAGTTACACCCCCGGCCCTATTTTTTATCCTTTATTGAAACCAGGTCTCACGAAGTTGCAGAGGGCCTCACTAAGTAGCTGAGGCTGGCCGCGAACCCAGATCCTTTGGTCTCCGCCTCCCAAGTACTGGGATTACAAGCGTGTGCCACCACATCCGGCTCACAGAACCAGTTTCAAACCCAAATCTACTTGGCAATTAAGGGAACATGCTATCATTCAATGGCTCAATTTCTCTAACACAGCACTAAGGTCTGAACAGGCGCATTGTGAAGGGTACTATGTACAATAAGTCTGTGGGCCAAAAATGCCCAGGGTAGTACCGGCATCTGAAAAGTGCTCAGAAGAGGTAGCACCACTCAGGCTCCACTTCAGAAAACACACTGAAGCTGGGCATGGTGGCACACACTTGTAATCCCAGTACTTGGGAGGCTGAGACAAGAGGATCGCAGGTTTGAGAACAGCCTCAGCAAGTAGTGAGACTCTCACCAACCTAGCAAGACCCTGTTTCCAAATAAGAAATAAAATTGGGCTGGGGGTGTAGCTTGAAGGTAGAAAGCCTCTGGGTTCAATCTCCAGTACCACAAAAAAAAAAAAAAGAAGAAAACACATCCAACCTAGAAAGTGTGTGCGTTGGAGTTCAGGTGCTGCTGTTGAGTGAATAGGAGGGAACCAACTTGCAGGTACCTTTCCAGGCCAAAGCACCCTTGTCACCCATGAGTGGGACAGCGAAGGTGCCACAGGGCAGCAGAGAGGAAGCAAACCCCTGGCACCTGCCCCTTTGAGTGTCAGGTTTTTTCATTTTCATTTTGACTCAGAACCCTTCCCTGTTCAAATGCCAATAATCTTGATGAAGTATGTAAGTAGCACCCAAAAGAATTGTATAAATACATGGTCTTGTCAAGGCGAGGTAAATGAACAACACTTTCTAGTGAATCATTACCACAACAAAAAGCACAAAAATAAAGATATTAAAACATATGCTGTTTGCAACTTGATTACATTCCAAATGGTAGAGAGCACATCTCCCCCTTACCTGCCTGCCCTCTGAAGGAGGACTTTGGGCCTGCAGGAGGTTGTGGAGGCAGGGCCCCAACGGTAGGAGGTGAGACTGAGGGCAAGGGTCTTGGCCAGCCGAGGAGTTTCTCTGGGTCTCTTCACATTTATTTTGTGAAGCTGGGAATCTGCCTGAGTTGTTTAAACCATTTTTCAAGTAGATACCTTGGTGTACAGACAGTAAGACTGGTACAGCTCTGATTCAAGGCAGCTGGGAGTCCCACACTTGCCTCCAGCCCCAACTCCAAGCTTCTCCAGAGGGACCCGGCTCAGATGGAAACATGCAGCCCCTCCAGATCTGAAACACAGAGCTCCATGGTTTAAGCTTTGGATGCAGGTGCTTCTGTACATGTTTCGATATTCATTTTATTTTTGTTTAATGCTTCATTGAAAGACAGACATCTCTTTACTTATTACACAGTAGCTTGCTTGTGCTCACTTGGGTTGTTTTAGCATCAGGTCTCTGTTTCCAAAAATCATGCCCCATCTCCCAAACCCTAATGTCAGGGCTCATGGTCCATTTGTTGTCCCTGACGGGGAAGGGATGTGGTCAAAGTTAAGCCTTAGTAACAAGAGTTTCTTTTTTTGTTTGTTTGTTCTTTGTTTTGTTTTGTTTTTGCCTTTAGCTACAACAAGGGCCAGGGGCTTCTTGCCACTGGAAACAGTGACACGTGGCAGGAACGAACTGGATACCCAGGGACATGCAGCGAGTCTTTCCCTGTGGAGGGAGGCAGGCACCTTGTGCATGGAAATAAGCTGACTTACAGATGTATATAATGCTCACGATCTAGTGCTGAGTGAAAAAAATGGATTCAGTATTTATGTACAGCAGAATTTAAAATTTCTATGTATAGTTAAAAGTACAGGAAAGAAAATTATCAAAATTTTCATGGTGAAATTATGGATACATTTTTATAACACTATATTTATCACATGTCCTTCAAATAGAATATGTAATTTTATGATTAGAAAAATAGTCACTTTGTAAAGAGATTATAAATGGCAGCATATTTTAGAGAAATCAAGAGCTGATTGTGAAACCTCTACCCATCGGTGTTTGGGGTGGAAATGCCAGGTAAGAATCATTGTACCTCTCACTTCCCAGTCACCTTCCTCTCCTTTTTAGCCAGGTTGTAAAGCATAAAAACCATCAATGAGACAAATTAAAAAAAAACATGAGGTTCTAACAACTATCATATAATTCCTTGCTCAACAATTGGTCACTATTAGAATTTCCTTTCCTTCCTTGAATCAGTACGATCCTTTGATTTTGGCTTTCACCACTTCACATGCTGTGATGCTCAGCTTCACATGTGATGGGATATCTTATATTACATTTACTATGTGTGTGTGTGCATGTGCACATGTGAAAATTTTCCCATCACGTGTTTGTCTTATTTTTGTGTATGAGAGAGTATCTTCCTTTGTTGGAGAGTGCTGACTCAATTTGCTGGGATAAACTTCACCTTCTGAGTAGCTGGGAAGGTCTACAGGTGGACACCACTCGGCCTGGATACTGGCTGGTCTATAAATGTACCCGTGATTTCTAAGATTTGATTTTCTGAGGGGAAATAGTATTTCTTCATGTTTTAAAAATTTTGCTTTTCAGAAATATTTGTACTGATTTCTTACACATACTTCTCGCATATAGGCTTATTACTTGGTATTACATATATTAAGAATCTGCAATTATCAGGACTGGGAATGTAGCTCAGGACAAGAGTGCTTTCTTGGCATCTGTGAGATCTTGGATTTGATCGCCAGTACTGCTGAAATCTAAAGACAACAAATAAAGAATTCCTTAGCGCCCTCTGGTGGTCAAGTCAGAAATTCCAGTACTTGATGGGTTTATACAGAAAAATCACAGTTTAAAAACTCTAGTACTGTAAATTATCAAGACCCTGCTTCAAAATAAATAACGAACTGGACATGGGGGCCCACATCTGACATCTCAGTATTTGTGAGGCTAAAACAGGAGAATTTAAGGTTTGAGACAATGCCCAGTAATTTAGGGAAGCCCTGACTGTAGCTAAAAAAATGAAACCAAGCTGGGGGAGTAGCTTAGAGGTAGAACTCCCATGATTACCATCCCAGTAGTATTACAACTAACTAACTACTAACTAACTAACTAACTAACTAACCAAATAAATAAATAAATAGTACAGACTTTCTAGCACAGGGTAAGCAGTACGATGGGTACAATCTTGAGTCCTCCCCCTATAAAAAACAACAACCACAAAAAAACCTGCCCTTTTGACATTTTATGCTTATGTATCTCCTAAGACTTCTTCCCTACTCTTAGAAGTTGCAGAACATTCCCCTCAGGATATGTGTTGTTTCTTAGCTTCTCAGGTCAAGCCCTACCTGGGTGGGGTCACCAGTGTTTTCTTTACTATTTTCTGTAATTGTTGCATTTGAGATGCTGGAAGAGAACCCAGGCTGAGGCAGGAGGATTTAAAATTGGAGGCCAGTCTCTGCAACTTAGCCTCTGTCTCAAAAATTAAAGAAAATGGAAAGGGTTGGGGATATAGCTCATTGGTAGAGTACCCCTGGGTTTATTCCAAAGAAAGAAAAAGAAAGAAAGGAAAGAAAGAAGAAAGAAAGAAAGAAAGAAAGAAAGAAAGAAAGAAAGAAGAAAGAAAAAGAAAGGAAGGAAGGAAGGAAGGAAGGAAGGAATAAAGAGAGAAACTAGAATTCCCATGCCACAAAAACAAAATAAAACAAAACTTCTGCCACCTTTGTCAACAGAACCTAAGTCCTATCTTTCATAGAATGATGAAGAGGGAGCTAACTATAGTGAGTTCAAACTTTAAATTTATCTCTAAGATGAGTTTGGGGACCAGAAATGAAGTCACAACCATCTCTTGTCTGTTGTACTTTTAGATTAATCCACATAATTTATTAACTTAGTTAACCTATAAATAGCTACCTACTTATCTGGTAGTTATTTTTAAAGCAAATCTTGAAAGTCTGACATTTTAAAATTAAGACAACTTGTTTGGAGCAGTATTGTTCACAAAAGACAAAGTTTTGCCATTACAAATTCTTTTTTTCATACTGGGGATTGAACCCAGGGGCATTTTACCCCTGAGTTATGCTCCAGCCTTTCTCAGGACTGAAACTTCTTTCTCAGGACTGGAACTTTCTATTTAGGACCAGAACTTTTTTCTCAGGACTAGAACTTCTTAGGACCAGAACTTCCTTCTCAGGACCAGAACTTTCTTCTTAGCACCAGAACTTCCTTCTTGGGACTAGAACTGCCTTCTCAGGAGCATAACTACTTAATTAGGACCAAAACTTTCTTCCTAGGACCGGAACTTCCATCTTAGCACCAGAATTTGCTTCTTAGGACTGGAATTTCTTTCTTAGGACTGGAACCTACTTCTCAAACCTGGAACTTTTCCCTTAGCACTGGACCTTTCTTCTTAGTACCAGAACTTCCTTAGCACTGGAACCTCCTTCTTAGGACTGGACCTTCATTCTTAGTACTGGAACTTCTTTCTTAGGACTGGAACTTTTTCCTTAGCACTGGAACTTCTTTCCCAAGGCTGGAACTTCTTTCTCAGAAGTGGAATATTCTTCTCAGGAAAGGAACTTCCTTCTCAGGACCACAACTTACTTCTTAGGACCAGAATTTCCTTCTCAGGAGAAGTTCCTTCTTAGCATCAGCACTTCCTTCTCAGGACTGGAGCTTCTTAGTACCAGGACTTCCTTCTCAGGATCAGCTCTTCCTTCTTAGGACTGGAGCTTCTCAGGACCAACCCAGAGGTGTTGGCTTCAGGATGCCTGTGGAACCAGTAGGACCTCCCTTTTCCTCAGGACCAGCCTCTGGACATGCCCCAGCAGCCTCTGGACTAAAGGGGCTGCAGGTGTGGAAAAGCTCAGGAAAACATGGGGAAGTATAGGGGACAAAGCCTTTCCTCTGTGACCCAGAGCTGAGGAGGGAGATGTGGGTGTTCCTCACTTTCTCATGTAATATTTTAGCAAGATTTACTTTATTAATCATCTCGACCTTAAGGTTCTGAGCGCTCATCACTATAACACATGGACTCTAGGTGGTGTCTGGGGAAGTTACTGGCACAGAGGAGGGCAAATGCTGAAATGCATTGAGATAATTCCGAGGAAATTTGGGGAAGGAACCACCGAATCACACTGGGCCCAGAGGAAAGGGTCCCTGTGCACCCCATTACTTGCCTTTATTCATGTTTAAATGGTCTTTCTTTTTTGTGGTACTAGGGGTTGAACCCAGGGGCATTCTACCTCAGAGCTACACCCCAGCCCCATTTTATTTCTTCATTTTGAAACAGGGTCTCGATAAGTTGCTGAGGCCCTCACTAAGTTGCCGAGGCTGGCTTCAAACCTTTCTCAGTCCACCCAAGTACTGGTTTATTTCTCATACAGTGTTAAAAGTAGTAAAGACAATATTAAAAAATTGAGAGGTAGATGTATTAAAACTCACGGAATTAAAAAGACTAAATATATTATTTGTACCAAGGCTAGAATTTGTTAAAATTTATTTTGTGGCTTTCATGAAAGTAAACTCATCAGTACTTTTTCTTTTGTTGAGTAAGTCAGTATATTGGAATGTATTTGTAATGGCATACAAATTTCTGTTGTATGAACATTGACATCTAACTTTAAATGAATTATTTTAGTTATATCAATCTTTGATATTATACCACAAAATGAATTAGGAAGAGTCACCTCTTTTTATCTAAATCTTGACTATCTTAAGATTAGAATTTGCTAAAAGTTAGTTAACACTCAGCTATCAATGCTTATGGTCCTAAGGTCTTTTCAAATGGGAGATCTTCAAGCATCTTTCCAAGCTATCCTTTCTTATTTTATAGTCATGTCAGTAATGTGCATTTTACTAGAAAATGTCCTGTTTCCTCTAAGTTTATAGTTTGGTGCAATAGGTTTCTTGCATTTGACTTTTTTGTTTTTTGAAACAAGGTCTCACTAGATTGATGAGAGTCTCAGTACTTGCTGAGGCTGTCCTTGAACCTGCTATCCTCCAGTCTCAGCCTCCCAAGTACTGGAATTACAGGACTGAGCCACCATGCCCGGCTTTTTTGTATTTGACTTTTAATTTTACCTCTCCTAGTTTTCAACAGAATTCTTAATGTTATGCATTAATTCATTTTTTCATCAATAATATTTAAAATATATGTATCTTAGCCTACTTTGTTTTTAATTGAGAGAAATGTTTGATTTGACAATTTTTCATGACAATTTTAAATGACTCTTAGTTAATTTCTGCTTAATAAGGTATCTCTGGGGTTTGGGTATAGCTCAGTGGTAGAGCACTTTTCTGACCTGCAGGAGTCTCTGAATCTGATCCCCATCATGACAAATAAGATGTATTACAGACCATTATTTTAAAAGACTATATATTTATACCCATATATTTCACAAAACCTTTTCTAAACTTGCATGCAGTTGTTCTAAGCAAAATATATGGATTAGTTTTAGATGACAGAAACAGGATAACATTTTAAATGCCAACTACTGATACTGTATGATGTCCAAAATGATTTAAAATGAAGTTTCTCCAGGAGTTAAATCATTAGAATATGTAAAAACACAAGTCAGTAGCTGGCATTTTTTTTTTTTTTTTGCAGTACCGGGGATTGAACCCAGGGGCGTTCTACCTCCGAGCTACACCCCCGGCCCTATCTTTTATCCTTTATTTTGAAACCAGGTCTCACAAAGTTGCGGAGGGCCTAAGTAGCTGAGGCTGGCCGCGAACCTGGATCCTTGGGTCTCAGCCTCCCAAGTACTGGGATTACAAGCGTGCGCCACCACGCCCGGCTAGTAGCTGTTTTTTGTAAATAAGATGCATTTGCTAAAAATAAACATTCTTTCATTTAAAGACACGTTTGTGAATATTTTTATTTTCTTTTTTAAATTTAAAAGGCATATCCATATATCTTAATAAAGTTTTACATTCATCAGAAGGTTACTTTCTGACATTCTTTGCAGGTAAGGGAATGGACCTTCTAATATACCTGATGCTTTATATATTGTGAAACAATTTTGTTGGAGAACATTATTTCCTGTTTACCTTCTGTTCAAATACCATGTTTTGGGGGGTAGGGTACTGGGGATTGAACTCAGGCATGTTCTACCTCCGAGCTACACCCCCAGCACCTGCCCTTTTATTTTTGAAACAAGGTCCCACTAAATGCAGAAGGTCTCTCTAAGTTTCTGAGGCTGGCCTTGAACCTGTTATCCTCCTGTTTCAGCCTCCTAAGTACTGGGATTACAGGCGTGGGCCACCACACCCAGTTCCCTCAGCTTTTTTTTTTTTTTTTTCCAGGTTGACACAGGCGAAGCAATTAACCTTCCGGAGCCTTCCCTGAAATATGGGGTGATGATGACGTCTTTGCCATCTGTAAGGAAAACTAAGTGAGGGGATCAGGCGCCACCTCGCACTCCTGTCCCTGCTGTGACAGCCATCTTCTGTCTTCCAGCCATGGCAGAGAGGGTCGCAGCCTGACTCCCTCCAAGCAAGTACGAGCTCCTTTAGGTGGCTGGCATCGCAAGTGTCTAGGGTTTCAGGCCCTGTACAAGACTCTGTTTCAAAGTAAAAAGTAAAAAGGGCTGGGGGTGTTGCTAGAAGGTACAGTGCCCCTGGGTTAAATCGCCAGTACCAAAAAAAAAAAAAAAAGGTGGAGCACTTGCCTAGAGTGTGTGGCCCTGGGATTGATGCTCAGTTCTGCAAAAACAAAGAAAATGCAAACTTTGCCGGCGGGGAGGGATGGGACAGGAGGGAGGGCGGGACCGGAGGGAGGGGCCAGCGACAGAGCCCCCTCCCCGCAGGCGCGCAGCCAGCTTGGCCTCGTGCGCGCTCCTCCCTCCCTGCTCCAGCTCCGTGGCTCCCACGCCCCAGGCACTTCTCAGATATCCGGGGGACAGACGCAGGGATAGATGGCTCCCGGGGGACCAGGCCTCCCAAACGGGCCCTATTGATTGTCCCCCGGGGAGGCCCAAGGGATCAGCTCAGCGGCGCTGCCTGGGATGCTCTTTCTCAGCCTGGGCGCGGTCTACCTCCAGATGGGTAAGCGCCATTGCGTCCCCTCAGCGCGGGTCCCCCCAAAGTTGGCTTTACTGGGAAGGGAGTGGAGAGGCGGGTGCGCTAGCGGTGGGCGCACAAGGCGGCGCGAGTGTTCAGCCATAGAGACAGGTGGGGCGCTTAGGGGCCACCTGTGCAGATGTGGACAACCTGACCCTCTGTCCTGAAGCAGCGACCCTAATCGGAGGTGGTGGAGGGAGGGATGATCCTTTGTGTTTTGACACCACCACCCCCGGGCCCCCCACCCCCTCGCCCTGTCTCTGGAGCACGCATTTGGGAGTTGAGCAGAGGCCAGCGGGTGCGCAGAGGGGACCAGGTGGCCACCAGCGTGCACTGCGTGCCCAGTGGTGGCCTTGGGCTCCAGGCTCCCTGCTGCCAGCGGTGCGTCTGGTCACTCTATACCCAGGTGTGTCTTCAGTGTTACTCTTGCCCCCACTGCCCGTGGGTTTTATTCTTCATCCTGGGCAGTGCCCTGTCGCCCTGCGCACATGCTCCTCCACCATCCTGGAGGCTGGTAGGACTGATTGGCTCTGGCCTGGCTCCACTTGGTCTACAGCTCCCCTTTTAAATTACAGAAAGAATGTCCAGCCAGGCGTGGTGGCCATGCCTACAATCCCAGTACTTGTGAGGCTGAGAAAGGTGGATCGCAGGTTCGTGGCAAGTTGTTAGACTCTCATCAACCTACCCACACAGTTTCAAAATAAAAATAAAAAATCGCGGTGGGTGGCGCAGCTTGGAGGAAGGATGTCCCTGTGTTCAATCCCATGTACTCCCCCACCAAAGAAAGAGGTGGGCGCACAAAGAAAAAAAAAGGAAAGGAAAAAGACAGGTTTTGTGGTGGCACACACCTGTGATCCCCATACTTGGGAGGCTGAGACAAGAGTATCGCAGGTTGGAGGCCAGCTTCAGCAATTTAGGGGACCCTGTTTTAAAAAAAATTGCAGGAGATGAAGATCAAAATTACATTGCTGAGCCGTGCGTGGTGGTGAACGCTTGTAATCCCAGTACTTAGGAGTCTGAGATAGGAGGATTCAGTTTCGCGGCCAGCCTCAGCTACTTAGTGAGGCCCTCTGCAACTTAGTGAGACCCTGTTTCAAAACAAAGACTGACAAATAGGGCTGGTGGTATGGCCCAGAGGTAGAATGCCCCTGGGTTCAATCCCTGGTACCGCGAAAAAAAAATACATAAAGAAGTAGATTGCTCCTGTGTTAAATGTTCATTCCCCCCCCCAAAAAAAAGGAAGAAAGAAAAAAAGAAGTGATTGCTATGTTGCAGGAAATTAGACCCCCACCTGACATCATATACAAAAAAAAAAAAAAATAAAAACC
>PVJS01047294.1:0-15496 GCA_004027185.1 Glis glis
CTCTCTCTCTCTCTCTCTCTCTCTCTCTCCTTAGTGAGGCCCTCCGCAACTTCGTGAGACCCGGTTTCAAAATAAACTATAAAAAATAGGGCCGGGGATACAGCGCGGAGGTAGAACGCCCGTGTTCAATCCCCGGTACCGCAAAAAAAAAAAAAAAAGAAAAAGAGATGCAACTGCAGGCACGGCAAAATTGGATCAGCAGCTTAAGAGTGTCTTCTGAGCTGGGTGTGGTGGTGTACACTTGTAATCCCAGTACTTGGGAGGCTGAGACTGGAGGATCCGCGTTCGCGGCCAGCCTCAGCTACTTAGTGAGGCCCTCCGCAACTTCATGAGACCTGGTTTCAAAATAAAGTATAAAAATAGGGCCAGGGGTGTAGCTCGAAGGTAGAACGCCCCTGGATTAAATCCCTGGTACCGCAAAAAAAAAAAAAGTCTCCCGATCATGTGGCCACACTGTATTGCTTTGTTGTGTCTGATGACTATGTGGCTGCATTATGCCGTTTTGTTATTTTGTATTTGTATCCGGTGATTATGAGCCTCATTGTGTCATTTTGTTACATTGTGTCTGGTAACTATGTGGCTGCATTGTGTCTTTTTCTTACATTGTGTTGTGTCTGGTGACTGTGTGGCTACACTGTGTCATTTTATTATATTGTGTCTGATGACTGTGGCTGCATTGTGTCATTTTGTAACATTGTGGTTGTGTCTGGTGACTATGTGGCTGCATTGTGTCATTGTGCTACATTATGTCTGGTGACTATGTGGCTGCACTGGGTCGTTTTGTTACGTTGCGTTTGTGTCTGGTGACTATGTGGCTGCATTGTGTCATTTTGTTACATTGTGTCTGGTGACTATGTAGCTGCACTGTGTTATTTGTTATATTGCGGTTGTGTCTGGTAACTATGTGGCTGCATTGTATTGTCTTGTTATTTTGTATTTGTGTCTGGTGACTATGTGGCTGCGTTGTGTCATTTTGTTACATTGTGTCTGGTGACTATGTAGCTGCACTGTGTTATTTGTTATATTGCGGTTGTGTCTGGTAACTATGTGGCTGCATTGTATTGTCTTGTTATTTTGTATTTGTGTCTGGTGACTGTGGCTGCATTGTATTGTCTTGTTATTTTGTATTCGTGTCTGGTGACTATGTGGCTGCGTTGTATTGTTTTAGGTCCCCCCCAAAAAAAAAAATCAAATCAGATTGTGATTTTATTCCCTGACGTTAGCACATGGCATTACAGGAGTACGTAAGTCATGTGGTCATGAGGATTATGTCATCAGGAACAAATGTGAAATTCTCTAGGTACTTTGCTCCGGTAATCAGGACTCTACTTATCTCTCAGCTAAAAGAGGAGATTGAGTTCTTTAACAATGATCAGAAAATGCTTTTAGGAAGATTCCTTTCCTATTAAACAATTTCTTAAAGTTGCAGTCAACCCTGTTAGTCTGTCTGCACCGGGGGTGACCTGCAGAGGGTTCAGTGGGGCAGGAAAGGAAGCCAGAGAGGAAAGTGATTTGAAGGAGCCAAGAAACCAGTAGAGGAGCAGCCAGTGTTACTGATGATCTACTGGCCACGTCCCCGGCCCTGACCCTGTAGGGAAGTTGGACTTACCCAAGCAAGTGCCCCTTGGTGACAAGACTGCCACCACTGGCCACCAGGGTATTCCCTAAACAATTTGAAATTTAGGTCTTAAGTTAAAATCATATTCATGCAACTTGATTCTATCTCAGAGTTTGGTGTGAGTGATGTTTTTGAGATGTGAGAGTGTGGTTGTTTTTAGGGTATGAATGGGAAGGGCTGAGAAGCCACCAGTACCCTCACTGGCCTTTTTTTTTAATGTTTATTGGATTCAAGGTGATAATAAACACACACACACAGCACTTGGTGTGTTTCCCTCCGTGTCCCACCCGCTCCCCCTCCCTCCCCGTCCATGTTAGTGCGGTTGGTAGTGACACCTTCATATATGGACATAACGTTGTTTGAACGGTTTCCTTCCTCAAGCCTCGTTTCCCCCTCTTCACCCCCTCCCCAAGCCCTTTCCATGATTGTACTGGTCTCTCTCCTCATTTATCTAAAGTCCCTTTTGTTTCCTATTTTCTATGTAGCTTCCACATATGAGAGAAAACATGTGACCCTTGACTTTCTGAGCCTGGCTGATCTCACTGAGCAGAATGTTCTCTAGTTCCACCCATTTTCCTGCAAATGGCATATTATGTTCCTCTTTATGGCTGAAGCTCCACTGTGTGCATACACCACATTTTCTTTATCCAGTCATCTGTTGGCGGACACCTAGGCTGGTTCCATAATTTGGCTCACTCTCCTTTCTTCAGGGCCACGTGAGACACCAGGATGTTCCCCGTGCCTCGGGCCATGCTTATACCTGATGGGACATGATGGCAGAACTGGACATGATGGAACAGGACACCACTTCTCTGAGACAATGGCTATCTCCTCCTGGCCAAGGCAAGAGTCCTTGTCCATCAGCAGCTCAGCTGGGCGACCCAGGCACTCCTTCCTGCTGCTTCTGGTGGGGCTGGAAGGGCGGGGAGCACTCATGGTTTCTTCTCGTGTACTTTTACCTGGGTCTCTGGATCAAGAACCACTCAAGGCTGGGCGTGGTGGCGATGCCTGTCATCTCAGTACTTGTGAGGATGAGACAGGAGGATCACAGGTTTGAGACCAGCCTCAGCAACTTAGTGGGGCCCTCAGAAACTTAATGAGACCCTATTTCAAAGAATTAAAAAATGAGCAAGGCATGGTGGCATACACTTGAAATCGCAGTACTTGGGAGGCTGAGACAGGAGAATTGCAGGTTGGGGGCCAGTCTCAGCAACTTAGCAAGGCCTTGTTTCAAAAGAAAAAAAAAATAGGGCTGGGGCTGTACTAAGTTGCTGAGGGTCTCACTAAGTTGCTGAGGCTGGCGGGGAACCTGAGATCCTCCAGTCTCAGCTTCCCAAGTACTGGGATTACAAGTATGCGCCACTATGCCTGGCCGACTTAACTCTTTTGTAACAATTTGTGGGGCACTCCTGAGTATAATCTCCTCCTTCGAGAACAGAGGGGTGGGCTGAAAGGCATCACAGTCGTATGGATGAGAGCCAGGTGTGTCCGCCCATTATGGGAACTGAACTTCTATGAAAGGGTCACTGAACCCTTCTGGTGTCCTGGGGACTTGCTCACATGTGAGGGACTTTGTGACAGTGAGAGTCTCTTTTACATCCCTCATGATAGGATCCAAGTGGTTTGGAAGAAAGGCCACGTGGCTGAAAGACATGCCCCGTGAGGTTAGAGTGTCTGGTTGGAATACTCCGTGATGCGAGGCAAGCTACTCAGATGTTCTGAGCTTTGACTGCATCGTCTTTAAAAAGAGATGATAAAGCCAGGTGTGGTGGCACAGGCCTGTAATCCCAGTACTTGGGAGGCTGAGACAGGAGGATTGCAGGTTCAAGGCTAGCCTCAGCAACATAGTGAGACCCTGCTTCAACATAAAAACTAAAAAGGGCTGAGGGTATATCTCAGAGGTAGAGTGCCCCTGGGTTAATCCCCAGTCCCCCCCCCACACAGTGTCATTAAATAGGACGATGAAACACCGACTTTGGCCACCACACGACCACATGCATGCCCAGGATCCAGCAGTATGGTTTGTTATGGCCTCAGATTGGAGAACAGCCCGATGCTCATCAACTGGATGGAAAAATGGATGGCGAAACGCCACAGAGGGAGAAGGCAGCGTGGGAGCCTCACCACGGGCTGATGTGGGAGCTTCACAAACGCAGCGCAGAGTGGAGGAGCCGGGAGGAGGCAGCGGCCACCCCGCGGGCCAGGCACACGTGGGGCTGGAGGCCAGGAGCGCAGGCTTCTGGGGTGGCGTGGGCGGTGCTCATGTGCGTTCCCTATTTGGGGGACACTGCTGGGATTGAACCCAGGGCCTTGCACCTGCCAGACACGCGCTCTACCACTGAGCCACACCCCACTCCCAATTTCCTATTTCTTTCTTTCTTTTTCTTTTTCTTTGTGTATGCGTGTGGGACTGAGGATTGAACCCTGGGGCCACTGCACCATCAAGCCACACTCCCAGTTACTGCGTGCTGACCTCAAACCTGTGATCCTCCTGCCTTAGCCTACCACATACTGGAGTTATAGGCATGTGCCAGCGTGCCCGGCTTCAGTCTGCTATTTCTTGACCTGGGTGTAAGCACCTTGTAAAAATTCAATCAGCTGTACATTTGTGATTGGCACATTCATGACTTTAGATAAATATCATACTTTAATAAGAGCAGTATGCATCTTTGAGTTCTAGTTCACTCAGAAACCCAGCCTCATTTGTCCCAGGCCTCTGGTGACTGCACAGCACTCCCATGTACTGAATTCTCATTCTAAAAAACATCTAGTTAGACTCGCCAGCCAGACTCAGGCGTAGTGTGTGGTTTGCTGTGAGCGCTTCCGAAGAGCAGAGGGGACGTAGAATCATCACGAGTCCACAGGTTCACTCAGCGTAGCTCTCTGGCTGTTCTGCAGGTCCGAATTTCAGTATTATACACATCAGATTTAAGTGCAGACCTCAGAATTGGGCTGAGTATCAAAACCATAACCAAACTTTAGTTCATCTCTAAAATAATCACTTCCCCTTCGATTTTAAGGTAGAAAGCAGTGGAAGGTATATTTCACTTTGATGAATGTTCCAGCCACCAAAGGGCGTATCATAAGCCCGCATCTACCTAACTACCCAGTTTTCAAATACATCCCCAAGACATATTGCTGTTGGACTCTTCTCTCTCTCTCTCTCTCTCTCTCTCTCTCTCTCTTCTTCCTCCTCCTCCTCCTCCTCCTCCTCCTCCTCCTCCTCCTCTTCTTCTGGTACTAGGGATTGAACCCAGGGGTGTTCTACCTCCAAGCTACACCCCCAGCCTTTTTAATTTTGAATTTTGAAACAAGGTCTTGTTAAGTTGCTGAGGCTGGGCTTGAACCTTTTGATCCTCCTGTCTCAGCCTCCCAAGTTCTGGGATGACAGGCTCACACCACCGCATCCGGCTATGTTTTTGCACTTGAATAGCCTTGAAGTTAGGCTGTCCCGTGATGGCATTGTCTTCAGGGCTGTCACTGCTTAGCATACAGGAGCCTGCCTGATGGCCCAATGGATGACAACAGTCCATGTTTCAGTCAGCAAACCCCGTGAGGACCGTTTGGGAGGGACTGGAGGCCTGGCTGCTGTCTGAGGCCTTGTGTTGGCATTTCTTGGTAACATCAATCTTGAAGCAGCAGCGTCGACGTGAGGGTCTGAGAGAACCTTGAGGAACACCTCGGAGACAGCAGGGGAGCACTTTTTAAGGAGTCCTGTCTCCCCAACACCCCTGCGGGGACAGAATCAGACATGTAGAAAATGGAGGGCTGCGATGGCGCTAGTCTATAAATAATGCAGAAGGGCCAGGTTCTGGAAGAAAAAAGTCTCAGGAGTACCTTAACTGATTGTTTTACTTATACTTTCCTTTTTGGTATATGCTCAAGAAATTATACAAAAAATGATTTACAAATAAACCTAAAGCAACTCTTTCAATAAATATGAAATTTCTCACAGATAAGAAAGTAGTGTGGGGGCTCCCCGGAGTTCAGAGACAGTGTAGACACAGGTTAGACAGTAGCCGCATCTTCTTGGAGGAAGCCGGCAGAATGAACCGGCTGACGATGGCCCTGGCAAGCACCTGTGCTGAGCAGCTCCCTGCAGGTGCGGCGTGATCAAAGGCGGCGACTGGCGGCTGGTAGGGAGATACCACCCACATGAGAACCCGGAAAATAGCGGGGAGACCAACTCTTAGTGGCCCCAGGGATCTCCTTAGGAGGGTGGAGACATGAGGCAGTGGGCAAGGACCCCACAGCTCCCTCCCAGCTGGCAGCTGTGTGGACCATGAGCCCACAACTGAGCGGACCCCACCCCAGGGCCGGGGAGCCAGGGCAGCCCCCCAGCCACCCCTGCCTGCGTTGGTGCAGGCTCTTTCTGGGGACCCCGCCCCAGGGCCGGGGGGCTGGGGCAGCCCCCAACCACCCCCTCCTGCGTTGACGAGGGCTCTTTCTTGGGGATATTTGCTCTTTGGCACTCCTGGGCAGAGCGAGCTCACAGGCCACTGCTGCAGGTGCTCAGAGGAAGTGCCACCGCAGGGTGGGGCACACGGTGGCCAGCAGGTGCTGCTGACACTGGGCTGAGCACCCTACCTGCCCTCACTCCTTGGCTTCTCACCACAGCCCTGCAGGACTCATATTGCGACCATTTTCACTGGACAGACCAGGAAACCGTTGCCCTGGATGTGGCTGCCAAGTGCAGGGTGGGATTCGAGGTTAGCCTGGCTAGAGTTCTCGCCCACAATCTCTGAGATGCTCCTGTCTAAGTGGGGCATCTGCACGTGACATGAAGACTGGCAGACACGGCCCTGCAGAGGCTCCAAGCTCTCCACTCCCCAGGGTCCTGGGCATTTCTAATCCCACCTGCAGGTGGTAGGCAGATGCAGGCCGCGCTGTCCCCACACCTGCTGCCAGTAGCCCTGGCTCATGCGGAGCTGCGCTTGGCACCAGGAGACGATGGGAGCGGCTGTGATCCCTGTTCACGTCTGTGCAGGAATGCCGTGAGATTCTGTCTAGGAACCCTCCACCTCACTCCTGGGAATGGGAAGACCACGGAAGGGTTAAACACTTACTGTAGATGGCTTTGCTTATTCTGGAGAATTAATGGAAGATAAGCTAAAAGTTCGTTTATAAGAGTATTAAAGGATAATTATGATGGAGTAAGTGCAGGGGGTCAAAAGGCATTATGATGAATGGACTTATAACACAGAGCTGGGGAAATAGGCTAAAATTTTTAATAACACAGTACCTATCATTCCCACAAATTCCACTCTATGTGAAAACCTTCCTCCCTTCTCCCCCTCTCTCTCTCTCTCCTTTTTATTTTAATTAAAAGTAGACTAATTCGGTCCCTGGTTAGGTCATCTGTGAACTTATAATTATTAATTGATCCCAGAAGGTTAGAGTTTGAGGCATATCCAAATAGGTGATCTTTTAATAGCAACAGAATAAAATAAAAGATTTTGTAGAAAATCTGCTTCAATCAGATTATATGAAAAGTGGGTAAAGCTGATTACAATCCTACTGAAGACAGTATTTGGGCAGCATTTGTTCTGAAACAATGACATTAATTCTTCTTTAACACGTATTCTCTGGAGGAAAAATCAATAATTAATGGTTTCAACTATTTGTATAGCACTGATGTTGTATTAGGTGGTCCGAGTAATCTAGAGAGGATTTGAAGTCTACACAAGGATGTGCACAGGTTATAGGCAAGCACCATGCCATAGGACCGTGACTTTTGGTATTCACAGGGCTCCTGGACCAATCCCTTGCAGATACTGAGGGACAATTGTATTTATATTTAGAAAATGGTAACTCTAAGGGTGTGGAACTACCTGTGATGAAAGAAAAAAACCAAGCCAGGCATGGTGGCACAGGCCTGGAATCCTAGTAGTTGGGAGGCTGGGACAGGAGGATCGCAGGTTTGAGGCCAGCCTAAACAATTTAGCAAGGCCCTCAGCAACCTAGCAATACTCTGTTTCAAAATAAAAAATAAATAGGGCTGATGGTATAGCTCAAAGGTAGAAGATCCCTGGGTTTAATCTCCAGTAAAACACACAAAAAAAAAAGAAAGAAAGAAAAGAAAGGAGAGAGAGAGAGAGAGAGAGAGAGAGAGTAATCGAGAGAGAGAGAACTCCAGCAGTTCTGTGGGGTGGTAGGAGATGTACCCCCAGCTCCCCTTCAAAGGACTGCCTATCCAGCTGCGGGTGTGGGGTTGGTGGACCAGACCTGGGGCTTCGTCTGCCTCAGCTACAGAAACACCATTGTGTTCTAACCAGGGAAGCTGTATCCACAATGATGTCATTTGCAGGAAAATGGACAGAACTAGAAAATATTATGATAAGTGGGATCAGCCATCTCAGAAAGTGAAGGGTGGTGAGCCGGGCATGGTGGTGTATGCTTGTAATCCCAGTACTTGAGGGGGGCATTGAGACCGGAAGATCGCAGGTTCGCGGCCAGCATCGGCTACTTAGTGAGGCCCTCTGCAACTCAGTGAGACCGTTTCAAAATAAAGAATAAAAAATAGGGCTGAGGATGTAGCTCAGAAGTAGAATGCCCCTGGGTTCAATCCCCGGTGCTGCAAAGAAAAAAAAAGAGAGAGAGAGAGAAAGAAAGAAAGAGTCGTGTGCTTTCCCTTGTATGTGGAAGCTAGAGAGAAATTGGGGAACAAAAAAGACTTCAGAGAAGTGCGGAGCGAGACCAGTAGAAGAGTGGAAGGGGGTTTGGGGAGGGGAAAAAGGAGACTCGATGAAGGGAACAGTTCAAACCATCCTACGTCCATTTGTGAAGCTATCAATGCCAATCTCAGTGTTATGACCAGGGAGGTGGAGGGAGCGGGGCGGGATTCAGAGGGCAATGCAGGGGGTACTGTGTGTGCATGTTTCTAACACACTAAACCTCCATATGACGCATGGTTACAATGCACCAATAAAGGTACAGTTTTAAAAAGCAGGTAGAAGTCCCGTGTGCGAGGGAGTGTATGTGTGTGCACAGGAGCATGCGGTGGGGCACCTGCAGACTGATGGTTTTCCTGCAGGTAATAGGCACCTCAGTATCTGCACCTTGGAAATGATTTCTCCAGAGAAAAAGCCCAGTTTCTTGGGGCTGGGGGAGGAGTGGCCCCTCGGGGAAAGGGGCGCTGCTCTTTCCACCTCAGGTCCCATCCTGCCCTCCCTGGGACTGGGGTGTCCAGTTCCTGGCCTTCCTGGTCCCCAAGGCTCGTGTCACAGGGTCCCCATCACAGGCCCTGGCTCTTTCTGCTCTGCCCACAGAGCGCCTATCCTCCGATTGCTGGCTTTGCTTGGATTTCTGTTGGCCTTTCTTTTCTACTGTTTTCGGTGCCTTTTCTCCTCTCACACTTTCTTTCTCTTTGTAGATTTATACAATGCCCCTTTAGCTTTTATTTTGGCAGGATTTGGGCAAACAAGGAAACCAGGAACCGCTGCCGATGGGTCCTGTATAGCCAAGTGTCCCACAGTCCTTGTGTCTGCAGCCGTGTCAGAACCTATTGCATGAGTTGATCCTCATTCGTTTTTCTGCCCGTAAAGGGATTTTTGAGCTGCTTGGTTTTTTCTGCTACAGCAGATGCTTCAGTGGACCTCCATCTACACAGAACCCTTCCTTTCTCTTCAGCCATCTCGGCGGGGATAAATCCCGAGGACGGGACAATCATTCCAGCGTCTTCATGAGCGTCTTTCTCTTGCTTTCCTTGCCTGCGGCTGCCCCTGCCTGAAATGTGCCCACGATGGCGTCGATTCTCAGTCCGCAGCCTGGGATTATTTGTCCTCTGGGACGAGGCCAAGGATGATGAGGCTGGGCTGTGGTTGGCACGGGGCTCACCTCTGCAGAAGGCCCGCAGTTTGCAGGAAACGTGGGGTTTGTGCCAGCGGCCACACCGTGGCTGCAGAAAGAAAGGAACAGGTGGTGTGGACAAGGAGGGGCCTCTGCAGTGAGATTTAATCACTGGACATTAACAGGGGACATCTGTCACCACCTCTCAGCGAGGAGGCCGGGCTCGCAGCCCCGGGATGACAATATGTTCTGGGCCTCATAATCACTTGAAAAATACCACTTTTGCAGAGGGTTCTCCCAGCGTTTGTTGCAAATCCTTCTATTTTATTACAGAAATCCCAGGCAAATCCTTCAGTGAGGGGGGCTTTCTATTAACACGAGCTGGTAAGTGAAAAATCAAACAAATAAGAGGAAACCTCAGCCAGATCCCAAATAATCACCCATGGGGATGTCGGGAGGAGAGGAGAGGAGAGTGGGTCCAGCCCTCTCCCCACGCTTCCCTGTCTCTTGCCTCCTCTTCTTCCAAGAAAAAGACTTTAATCACACACTCGCTCTTTGGTCCACACCTGGGACACCTTGCAGTGACGCTCCTTAGCTCAGTCTCTCCACCTGCGGGATGCTGCAGGCTGATAGGCCAGAGTAATAATATATATATATATATATATATATATATATATATATATATATAACACTATTGCTGGTGCTGGCCTCGAATCTGCCATCCTCCTGTCCCAGCCTCCTAGTACTGGGATTATGGGTGCGTGCCACCCTGCCTGGCTCAGAAGAATATTTTAAATGCATTTCCTGGCTGGGGGAGTAGCTTAGTGGTAGAGTGCATGCTCAACATGCGGGAAGTCCTGGGTTAAATCCCTGGGGTGCACATGTGCCCGTGCGTGCATACACACACACACACACACACACACACACACACACACACACGTAAATGTACTTCCTTTTGCTCTTCTGAAGTTTTTCCTTGATTAACATGGTATACACAGAGATCTTTTTTCCTAGTAACTATTTTCCCATGAAGGTTTGTTTTCATCTTATTTATTTATTTGCAGTGCTGGGTATAGAAACCAGGGCCTCACACGTTAGGCATGTTTTTTATTTTTTAATAAACCCTAACCCTCATCTTTTTTAAGGCAATTTTTTTGAGGTATAATTGAAAAGTAGCAACATGCAACCTTCCTCCCTCTTTCCTTCCTTCCTTCCTTCCTTCCTTCCTTCCTTCCTTCCTTCCTTCCTTTCTTGTGTGCAGTACTGGGGATGGAACCCAGGGGAATTCTACCACTGAGCTACACCCCCAGCCCTATTTTATTCTTTTATTTTGAAATAGAGTCTCAGTAAGTAGCAGAGGCTGGCCACGAACCTGTGATCCTCCTGCCTCAGCCTCCCATGTAC
The DNA here is from genome assembly GCA_004027185.1 of Glis glis. Lineage (NCBI taxonomy): Eukaryota > Metazoa > Chordata > Mammalia > Rodentia > Gliridae > Glis > Glis glis. The sequence goes on from PVJS01047294.1 coordinate 10,811, forward strand.
TGGGGTTATAGCGTGCACCACCACGCCCGGCTAGCATGTGTCTTTCTAAAGTGCAGTTCTAGCCGGACGTGGTGGTGCAGGCTTGTAATCCCAGTACTTTGGGAGGTGGAGACCGGAGGATCCGGGTTCGCGGCCAGCCTCAGCTCTCTTGCTCTCTCTCTCCCTCTCTCTCTCTCTCTCTCTCTCTCTCTCTCTCGCTCTCTCTCTCTCTCCTTAGTGAGGCCTCCACAACTTCGCGAGACCCGGTTTCAAACTAAAGTATAAAAAATAGGGCCGGGGGCGTAGTGCGGAGGTAGAACGCCCCTGCATTCAATCCCCAGTACCGCAAAATAAATAAATAAATAAATAAATAAATAAATAAATAAAGTGCAGTTCTATGAGTTGTGAGGAGATGGCCACCTGAATCTGGAGGTTCATCTATCAGGAGCCACTTTGCCCAGGTGGTTGCTGGAAGCAGAGCCTGAGGCAAGGATCCTGGCTTATGGAGGAGACAGGAGTGAGGCAGGCTGGGTGGGGCAGGGGGAGGAACCAAGCAAGGACTGGGGCACAGACTGTCCCACAGCCAGGAAGGAGCATGCCTTCCGTCATGCAGCTGGGGAAGCAGGGACCCCGGGGCATTCTAGAACCAGGGGCTGTGCCAGGCTTGGGCTGTTCTCCAGGAAAGTATAATGTGAGCCTGTAGCTGCTAGTTCTCATGGCAGTGCCAGCCAGGGGAAGGTGTCTGGGTGGCACCGATCCTGTAACTACACTTTGCGATTTAGAATATTTCACACTCACAAAAGGCATCCTGGAGAACACCAGCCAGCCTGCTAGAAAGCAAACCAGACCCTCCTCCCCGGCTTCCAGAGGGGAAGCGCTTGCTGAGGGCACAGCCTGCGTCTCAGCTGCTCATTTTGGTACCAAGGAAAAGGTGGTAGAAATTTTCACCTTTTCAATTGGGCATGGTGGTACATGCCTGTAATCCCAGTACTTAGGAGGCTGAGACAGGAGGATTGCAAGTTTGAGGCCAGCCTCTGCAACTTAGTGAGACCCTCAGCAAATTGGCAATACCCTGTTTCAATCAATCAATCAATCAATCAATAGGGTTGAGGGTGTAGCTCAGAGGTAGAATGACTCTGGGTTCAATCCCTAGCACCAAAAAATTTAAATAAAAAAATAAAATTTCACATTTTTTTCTGACTGGGCAACATTATATCTGCACATAAAAAGAGTATGCATACTGGAAATAAGTTCCCATCATGTGTGTGTGTGTGTGTGTGTGTGTGTGTGTGTGTGTGCATGTGCATGTGTGTGCTGGGGACTGAACCCAGGGCCTGTGCCTGTTAAGCAAGCACTCTACCTCTGAATCATGTCCCTAGCCTCCTATATTATATATTTTTAAATAGTCATTGAGACTTAAAGGAGAAATATATTCTTTGACTTTTGTAAAAAGAATGCTGGAAATCCATAAAATATAAAATACAAAAAAATTGGGGGCTAGTGGTGGGGAGTGTGCTTAGCATGCCTGAGGCCATGGGTTCAATCCCCGACACCCCCCCTCAAGAAAGACAGGAAAGAAAATGGTAAGATGGGTGCAAACCTCCTGCTGTCTCTCTACTCTTTCACACGAGGGGGTGTGTGTGGGATAGAAAGCGCCATTAACAATCGTTAACATCCATGCATAAGCCCAGATTAAAGAGGTCTCCTGCTAGCAGAGCCCATACTGTATTCATGTGCAGGATAAACATCTTCCTAAAACATAATCTAGGAATCAATTCCCTGAATTTGAGAAAACCGGCTTCATTGGTAGGTTAACTCTCCCCTTTAGATGTGGCGAGGGTGTGCCAAATCTTTCAGAAACATAACTAGACAGTCAACACCTATGTATATGCGTACACAGGTGTAGCTGTCTCTCTGTCCATTGCCTTGTATTTTGTTTCTCATGCATTTTAAGATGACATATAGAACAGAAATAGATTGAACGTTGTTGTTCGTTCAGAGCTGCCAGGAATACTTCTAAAATGTACATTTTCCAATTTGGCCTCATTTTTAGTTCCATAGTTTTATTCCTTAAATGAGGTATCTTTAACAGATCTCAGATCTGGTAATAAACAAGGTGCTTGTAAGTAAAAGAAAAATTGTACAATTAATAGTCATTTGATAGATCTAAATAAAGCCATTTTGGTTATACTTTCTAGAAGATGGACGAACAAGTGGTAGACTTTAAAAACTTCTCAGGTGTGTGTGTGTGTGTGGGGGGGAATGGAGCCCAGTGATGCTCTGCCTCTGAGCTACACCCCAGCCCTATTATATTTTTTATTTGGAAACAGGGTCTTGCTAAGTTACTGTACACTCTGGCCTCAAACTTGCAATCCTCCTGTCTCAGCCTCCCAGGTACTGGGATTATAGGTGTGTGCCACTGTATCTGGCTGTATGTCAGGTGTTTTCTTATTCTTTGTTCTAACAAATTGATACAGTATCTGATAATTAGGTTTCCAGCTAGTAGATAATCTATCAAAAATGGAGTTTGGGCTTGTAATCAAGAAGGGACTCAACTCTCTGGGTGATGCCGCCATAAAGAAGCTGCTTCCAGCCGCGTCTACTCTATGTAAACAGGAGCTCAGCCTCCCATGGGTAAAAATGAGAAGTAAGATGAAGTGGATGCTCCCGCGGCCACTTGACCAATGCACAGTCCTTGCCCACATGCGCGTGAGCCAACCCAGAGGAGTTCTAGTCCAGTAAGAGAGAAGTTTTTATAAAACAACACAAGCTTTTGTAGTTCACGAATCGTTAAATTTTAAGTATACTTATGATGTATTGCCAAACTGTGCAGTAATAGTAATTATTATAATTTAACCCAGATGACATTTTAAAACACATATACTTGCAGGAAATTTTTAAAAATTAGAATAAAAATTACGTATGTATGTATGTATGTATGTATGTACTGGGGATTGAACCCAGGGCATTCTGCCTCTGAGCTACACCCCCAGACCTTTATATTTTTTTAATTTTTTTTTGTTTTGAAACAGGGTCTCATTAGATTGCTGAAGCTGGCTTTGAACCTGCAATCCTCCTGTCTCAGCCTCCCAAGTACTGGGATTACAGGCGTGTGCCACCACTCCTGGCTTTATTTTTATTTCAAAACAGGGTCTTGCTAGGTTGATGAGAGTCTCACTACTTGTTGAAGCTGTCCTCGAACCTATAATCTTCCTGTCTCAGCCTCCCAAATACTGGGATTACAAGCGTGTATTACTGCACTCTGTTGTACTTTCTAATTTCTCGAGACTTTTTCTTTGGTCCTTATGTTACATAGAAGTGCATTATGGCTTGGTGTGGTGGCGCATGCCTACGTGTGCACTGACAGGCCACACAGGAGATGCAACCGCCTCTTCAATCTCTAGCAAGGAAGGAGTCTACAGTTAGCACTGCAGGGTGGTGACGGATCCTCAAGGAACTGGAGTTGGGAGCCACAGCGTGTGCTCCCACCAAGATCTCTTGAGGTGGGACAGAGTGGGAGCAGTGGGGTGTGGGGAAGGGCTTGAAAAGGTTGGCGGAGTCGACACGGGACAGAGCCTGGGCTGGAGGCAGCAGACAGGGTTCTTGCACGCAAAGCACAGAGAAAAGGTCCAGCCAATGTCCTACGGAAAAGAAGCTCACTGAGATGGGCATGGTGGTGCACGCCTGTAATCCCAGTACTTGGGAGGCTGAGACAGGAGGATCGCAGGTTGGAGGCCGGCCTTAGCAACTTAGTGAGACCCTGTTCAAAATGAAAAATAAAAAAGGCTGGGGATGTAGTTTGGAGGTAGAATGCCCCTGGGTTCAATCCCCAGTACCGCCACCACAAAACAAACAAAGCCAAGGGAGGTGGGCCTGGCTTCAGTCCCAGGCTGAAGACAGATTTGAAAGTTCTTGGCAGGGCGATGGCGACTGCCATTACACCCAGCGGCAGGTAGACTCGGCCACCCATTCCAGGGCGGCTGTCTATCTGGAGGTGGCTTCGAGGCACACCTGTGAGGGAAGCCAGATGGGGAGGGACGTGTCTAACGTTGGCCGGGGTCCCTAGAAGCAGCTCCAGAGACAGTGTCTCCAGGGGGATCTTAGCAGTGAGAAGCCCAGAGAGGGAGGGAAAGAGTTAAGTGGGGCTGCGAGGCTGCGAGTGAACCGACCCACCCACGGATGGGGAGGGTTGGGAATGGACAGGGTTCTTCGATGATTCTTCGGGTTGTCCCTGATGTGAGAGGGGCATACCTCCTCTCTGTAGATCACATGCTGGGGGTGTGGAGGTGTTCTGGGCTAAGGGGAATTCTCCTGATGAGCCCTTAGCAGCCCAGGGGAAGGTGCAGGAGTCCGGGACGGGGCTCTGGTGGAATGAAGCAATGTGGAATGTGATCATCTGCAAGTCCCTGGGGGGCTCTGGGAGACTGCCTGGAACACACCCAGACTGGGGAGGAGTATTTATAATCCAACTCCCGTTAGTCTGTGCTCTAGAGCTTCTCAGGGCCTGTTAATTCTCAGTACTTTTGGCTAGTGGGCACTGTTGACTCACACAGAGAATGCTTCAAGGGGAAAGTGTGCAGGGTGTGTGCTGGAGGCTGGGAAGGGGTGCGCTGGAGGCTGGGCAGGCATGAGCTGGCGGCTGCTGGGCAGGGGTGTGCTGGAGGCTTCTGGGCAGGCATTCGCTGGAGGCTGCTGGGCAGAGGTGTG